>VDFB02067125.1:0-10181 GCA_007258455.2 Sequoia sempervirens
CCATTAGGTTTTGTTTTGAGCTTGTTAGCTTGAGCATTACAATAAAAATCTATAAGTTTCTTTGAAATATATTTTGTAGTCTTCTCTTCAAGCATATTCAGGAATATGGAATCAACCAAACAAATTCTTAACAAACCCTTGTATTTCTTATCCATTAGATCCTAATATTCCTAGGTCATGTAGGTTGATTTTGTATCAAATAGTGTAACCCACAGATCTTTGTCCATGAAAATATCCTCCATTTTCAACTTCCATAACTCAAAATTTCTACCTTTAAAATTCTCCATTTGGATTCTATTGGATGTGCTTTCCATATTTTTCTTGTAACAACTTTACAAAATACCCTTCTACAAATCTCCCATTGAAATGAAGATTAACTCGAAAAATGCTTCAACCCAACAATAAAATCAAGGCTGCCTATGCTTTATTACCAATTGAAAGGAAATTGAGTGCATGGAAGATGATTCATACACTAATATAATTATGAGATTAGTTACAAAAAAATGTTTTTAAACCTTATAAAGTTATATCTACAAATAGATACACATTCAAAACATAAACAACAAAAAAATAAAGAAAATCATAACACTGTGATTTATGTCAAAAAAACCTTACAAGAAAATTACCACACACTAAACACATAACTCAATTGTATTTTTTAGCAACATAAATAGTTACAATATAATTCCAGAGAAATTATCTTAAGGATTTTTGTTGTCACATGAAATTGCACCCTACTGAGCACAAATCTCAGCATTCCAATGACACAATGGAAATGACTTCAAGGTGTGGGACATTTGTGCGTATGAGGTCAAATCTATAGAGAAGGTTAGTTTCCTTTTTCAATCGAAGTGAAATATGCTGGTCCAATCCAACACATGAAAACTTACCACTAACCACTCTCAAGGAAAAGGGGAGAAGGAGAACATGAAAGGGAAGATGGAAGTGATACGCCAAGATGGAAAGTTGTTTCTTCCTAGCTAAGATTTGCACAATAAATCAAATAAGGGGACCAAATAACTCACACAACTCTCTATTTGATTGATTTCAGAGGAATATAAGAAGGTTAGGGTTTGATAGAGCACTAGAAGGAAAGAAATTTCTCAACATGACAATTGTAAACAATTTTAACTCAAACATGTATACATAAAAATAAAAAAACACTTAGACATGAAGGTAATGAAAGACTACTCATACATAAAAGAGGAGAGAACTAGAAATAAGACTCAACTTCATTAATACAAAGGCATATAGCCAATCTTTACAATAATAGGGATGCAAAACTGCAAGTATGCCAAAGAAAAACCCTAGAGGAGCTAGAGGAAACCACTAAAATGAATACATTTATTTCCTTTATAGATCAGGCATAACTTAGAAGCACAAGTCAAACCCTAACCCTAACTAGGGTTAGCAAAAAATACCACATGCAATAATGGAGCCATTCCATGAAAATCTCAATTAGGGAATAGATCTATTAGGAAAGTTAGCAATGAGCAATAAATGGGCATGGGCACCCATGAAATCTATTGGTTCCCAAATCTGCAATCAATTTGAATCCTAAAGGGGTGTCATGCCTTATGGTCAGATTCAAAGAGAGATTTGGCCAATGAATGAGAGATTGATATGAAACCTTTCTCCCCTGGACTTCAAGCTCTGTAATACCTAAGAGGGTGATTCAAATAGTATAATTTTGATTCTCTATGTTAGATTATCAAATATACTATTTTTTTTAGACTGCAAGAATTGGGTAGCACGACCCCCTATAAACTCTAGTGTGCCTGGTAAAATTTTTAAAGTGACTGGTGGTGCTAGCGTGACATGCCCTCTGGTACCACGGGGGTGGGGAAGACTAGAGCTCATGACCAACCTCCTGCAACATGAATGATTTAGCCAACCGAGCTAGGGCCCCAACCCATTATCAAATATACTGTAAAGTAGATAGATCTCCTTTAATTTTTTAATAGACACAATACCCTAAATATCTAGATAAATTTTTTGGTAGTGTTTAAGTTTAGCATGAGACATAATATGCATTAAACTCAATATACAACCACACTGAAAATGGAGATTAAAGTTGATTTTAAATGTTGATGCCAAAAAAGATTTTGAGAGATTACAACATTACAATACCAATTCCTAATCTTAGGGTGCAGTCATTTAAACCATGAAATTGAAAATACACCACAACATTATCTTTTTCATAACTGTTCCTATCAATGATGCTTTACATCATCAATACTAGAGATTTAACTAGAAATACTTAGTAATCCCTACATACAATTACATAAATCTTCATTCCTATTAATACAATTTAACTTACTCCTTGAACAAGAGTAATAACAACAAACAAACATTCAGGGAAAGACAAGAAGATGAACAATAAAAACCATTGATTTCTTATATTCAAAACTTATGCAATGTCTACAATGGAGAAAACTAGCCCTAAATATCTTGCCATTTATTTATCAAAGATGACAGTGTTGTAATTACATTCTCCATTACAAGATTCATAAAACCCCAGAACCTAAAAGAAACACCTATTTATTTTTAGATCCTATTACAAAAGTATTCCCATGAGACCACAATGTGAGAAACTCTCTTGTAAATGAAGCAAAAAATAACATTTAAGGAAAATAGAACAACCCTAAATGGAAATCCCTTGTTGACAACTAGCACTAGGTGAGCCTTCAGATCAATAACTACCTACACTCGAAGAAACCCAATCTACACTTTATTTTCCCGCTTCTTCATTTTCTTTGCCCACACAACAATAGAAAATTTACCTTTATTGTGAAAAACTTTCATTCTTTTCCATCGGGCTGTGGAAAAACTCATTTACCCACTCCTTACTTGCTTTCACTTTTACCCTACAACTAAGAGATTTTTTTTCTTTCACTCTATGAAAAGACTTCTTTTGTTTTACCCTACAGCTACAAATATTTTGTCTATCCATGAAAGCTTTTAATCTCCTCTTTTTATCTACAGCTAAAAATATTTCACTATAAAGTGAAGGCCTTTAATTATTTTTTCATTGGCTTATGAAAAGCCCTTCACTCATGCCTCTTTAATTTCTCCATAGCCACAATATTTTTACTCTTAATAGTGGAGGCTTTTAATTATTTAAAAAAAACTTTCACCCATGCCTTTACCATTGTATAGAGAAAGAATGAGCTATGTAGGGTGTGAGAATGAGATTGGGCAATTTTGACCTCATCAACAACCAAAGAGTGCATAAAACATTGTTGAAATTGCCTCCCAAGCAATATAAATGGTTGAGGTACCATTCTGGAAGCAAAAACCATGGTTTGCAACTCAAAATTGATAATAAAAATCAGCTTGAAGAATTTGGACGTGATTACATGTTTTCAGCTCACTTCATAGTGAAATCTCCTCCTCACAGCAATGAAAAAAATTTTGCAATCCACAAACAGCTCCAAAATTCCCTAAATATCCCTTGCACATGATGAGAAATACCTTTGGCACTTAAAAAAACCATTCCCATGCCTTCCTCACTCCCCCACACAAAAACTCTCAGGATAGCACTTGCAGTTGCGGGCTAGTGGACAAGCATTTACAAAGCCACAAAAAATATTTTAAAATTCTTTCACGACACTAGCAAGGTTTAAAAAATTGTTAATAACGTATTTGGAAACTTCACTGACCTCCCAACACTCCTCCCCATGTAGTACCAACATTCACTTCCTACTTCAAGCACTGTCCCACCCAGGTCTGCGCGTTGTCAGCAAGAGCTTCCATGGGCTAGGGAGGAGAGAGTGTCGTGCTCAGGAAAAACAATTTTATAAATTTAAACTTTATAATATTTACTTTGCCCTAATTCCTCCTTTTTTAACATGCATTTTCACTTCAATAATATTTAAAATATGTAAAGTATTTTAAATATTAGTTTTTGCAACAATAGGAAAATGTTAATTTTTTAATTTTGCTTGTTGTCCAAATGGGGAAAATTCACTATGCACAAATTGAGACATCTGGAGCTGTGAATTTTTGGGAGTGGTCATAATCAATTATTTAAAACATGGGTTTTAAATTTAGATTTTGCCTAGCCATTAGAATTTTGGTACCTCCTTTGTAAACTGACCTATAGGACATATTCACCATAACTAAAAATAGTAAAATAATGCATCATATGACCTCAATTTTTGATGAAAATGGAGCTGGAGATGTTTTAGACCAAAATGAGAAATGGGTTTCCTTTAGAATTGTGAAATTTGAAACTTTTCAAAACACTAATTTTAGACTGATCGTGATCAAAATAATTAAATAACCCATCAAAACTCATTTTGGGGGCCTAAAACTGAGTAGGTGTGTTACCATATGTACCAAAAAACATTCTAGTAGAGGGATTTGTAAGATGACCTCCAAGTTGCAAAATTTTAATCAACAAAGACGACCTTTGGGGTATATTCAGTAGGATACAAACCTAGCCTCTTTGACACACTGAAAGGATACAAGCACTTCAAATTTGAAGGTGCTATCAAAATTCACTTAAAAAAGGCATGTAATACATTAAATGTCATCCTTGAAGCCCAAGAATTAAATCTGGGCGCTCAAAAGTCAAATTGAACATAAAAAATGTCACCCAACAAAAATGCCAAAATGTAGGAAGGTCGAGGCATCAAGCCCAAAAGGAAGCCTTTACAAGCATGAATTAAATGGCTCAGAGCTTTGAAAAAAGTGCTTTTCAGATGTCAATGATCAGGTGGTTGAGATTTGGTTGTTGGCCTTACAACTTACCTCATGCCAAAGGAAAGAAAAGAGTAGGAAGGAACCGTGAATTCTAAAGGAAACATTGGGGGCAAGAGAGAAGGATTACCTCTAAAAATTGGAAGTAAAGGAGAAGAGATACCTCTTACCAAAGAAAGGTAAGAGGTAAAGTGGAAGCCCAAAAGCCGAAACTCGAAACCCCAACTCTTAGTCAAATTTTGGAATCAAGGCATCAATGAGAAGAAAAAAGGAAGGAGAAAGTTGAAGAAGATGAGACTTCGCAGGTCGGAGCTCAAGAGGAAGGCTTATGCCTTGCGAAGAGAAAGCGGTAAGATGGAAGAGGTAAGGATGAAGATTGATACCCAAAAGCCAATAGATGAAAGGTGAAAATGGAAGAGGAGAGGGATGGGTAAGGGGTAAAGGGTAAGGCTGAAGGCCGAAGGCTGAAAGACTTAGAGGAAAGATGGGAAAGGAGGAGCAATGGAGAAGGCATGAAGGAAGAGGGTAAGAGATAGCTTGAAAACCCAAAATTTTGGGACTTAGCAAATTTTAGGAAACTTCAAGGATAGAACATGCAAGATGGCCTATGGGGGATCTCTCAGATCTAATATTAGTGATGGGTCATCAAAGGGGGGCATGAAATGTCAACATTAATGGTGACTTTTGTGGGATGATTTATTGCTAATCAAGGGATCCAGAGGCCTTATCGGTCCATTGGGAACAAAGTCATGAAACGGAAAACTTCAATAGCTAGGCCTCCTCAACATGTGTAGTTGCACTTAGAGAAAATAATGGAAACTAAAATCATGCATTCCCTTAAGGAGAATGTAGGGTGTGCAAATGTAATTCATGGAAAGCAAGATAATTACAATATATACATTACAATAGCAAAAAGAAAAGAATGGAAGTTTTCCTCTATCAAAAATGAACCTTTTGAAGAAGTTGATCTCCCCCAAACTATAGTTGCAAACCTCACCTAGTTGCAACAACTTAAAACTACTGCTAACATGCATATAACTACAAAAAATTCTTTGAAGGTGAAGGATTGCTTCATTGTAAATTTTTCCATTGCAAGTGAACCATATGATGCAAGTGTTATATTCATCTAACACTGGTGTCTCAGCTAAACATATAGTAGCAAGTGTGAACCATATGTACAAAATGCCAAATCTGATTTTTATCGGTACTACAAGGATGATTTTCCTTATGTAATCTCAAAGAGAGTGCCATTTGATGCCTGCATACTATCAAATAGAGCAATGTGAGCATCACTCTCCCAATAAATGTATGGTTGCTCAATAGCTACCAAATCATTTGCATTGATGCACACTTTATCAACACAAAACTTATATTTTTGAGACACTTTAAGTGAATAACTAAATTCTTCAAATCACCTCTCAGTTTTATTTCTTTCTTGGCAACTAGCTACAACAAAATTAGAATTGTGGAATGTAATGGTTGCCACGTCCTCTAATGCTTCTTCACTCTTATACTACTACCCACAAAGCTTCCCTTTAGGGGGTGATGATTTAACATTTATACCTGAACCAAAGGTTTCTATAACATCCCAAAAGAGTTCCTCCACCTCAAAACTATAGACCTCAATAGATTGGGGATCTTCATCCAACATAGCAGGGGATAAACATGTATGTTGCTGCTGCTCCAAAACCATGGAGTTTTCTTCACCCATCAAGCTAGGACCAAGCTGCTTAAAGGCGTTAGCTGATGTAGGTATATGTGTTCTATCATCTGTTGGATGTTGTGGATATGGTTGCTAACATGTGGTTTCCATTGATGTCAACACTATTAGCATTTGGTGTATTAAAGGTTGTATATGTTGAGGATATTTAGAAAATTGTAAAATAAAGTGTTCTAGGTTCCTAGTGGAACTATGTAGGTCAAGAAGGTGTTTTGTTCTTTATGTTGAAAATTCACTGGTGTAGAATAAAGGGTTTATTTTTGAGTGTTTCTAGATCATCTACTAGAAGTTTCAGAGGTCCACGTGAAGTTTTGATTGTGTTGTGGTATGACAGTGTTTTTGTAGTCTCTGTCAGTGTTCCTGAATGAAGATTATGTTACTCTATAAATCTCAGTTGTAGTAGATGCTTCTTTGTTATTTCTTAGTGTTCCCAGATGTCTCTAGATCATTCTCTATATTTGTGGTACATCCACATTCCTCAAAGAGCTTGTGGTTGAAGATCTTTTCTTGCGCATGTTCGAGTTTTCATATTCTTGGATGACATGTTGGTGGTAGCATGTTGTGGATCTTCGTGGTGAGATTAATTAAAGTCTTTTCATATTGGAGATGTTAATTTGGGTCTCCACTATGTTGTGGCCGACCCTGGTGGTTACGCATTGGAAATTTATTTGTGAATTTGGCCCAACATTGAAAATATGTTTTATTTTTTTGGCTTACTAAGTTGTGATGAAATATCATGTTGCGGATATATAAGAGCAATTGGTTGAGTGAATTCAGTGTGTGCATAAGTGTGAACATATTCTAGAGAAAGTGTAAATGTGTGAATAGTGTTTCTATCATTCGATTGTAGAGTAGAGAATGAAGAAGTTTGAGCGAAGTGTGAAGAAGGTTTTTTATTCTTAATTGGAACTATAATTAGGCTTGTGTAGAAGCTATTCTTTTTTAGTTCATACTCTGTGGATCTAATCCATATTTATGTATTGTTGGATAGTGAGTCCTCTTTTGTATTTGAGCGAGCTCTAGACATTGTGCACGAGATGCATGTGCATTCCCTTTATTATTTCTCATTATAATTTTAATAGAGTGATTATAATATTGTGGACTAACATCCACTATGGTTTTCCTAAGAGGTTTTCCGCGTAAAATCTTGGTGTTCTTTTGTCTCTCATTATCTTAATTTCTTGTGGTTGAGTTGGCATTTCATCGGTTGAGATTAAGTTGAGTTAAGTAAGAAAATTTTTAAGTTTCTATCACAACTAATTCACCCGCTCTTAGTTGTGTGTCATGTTTCCAACAATTGGTATTAGGCGAGGTTCCTCTAAAAGAAGTCTAAAGCTTGAGGTGATTGAGATGGAAAAATTCAGAAGGATAGTCGAGATTTGAATGCACCAACTATTCACTATGAAAAGTTAGGATGCAATGTCACTTAAGGTGTATTGGTGAAGCCTTCTGGAAGATTACAAAAGATCCATATACTATTCCTAAGAATGGTCCCTCAACTCCTGATGAGATTAAAGATGCTGAAAATAATGTTAGGGCTATTGAAGCTTTGGTGAGTTCTCTGGCAATTCAAGATAGCTAAGCGTGGTAGGATTGCAGACAACTCATGAGATTTGGATGAAACTAGAAACTTTGTATGAAGGAGATGCACAGGTGAATATGGCTAAGCTACAAAGCTTGAAAGGAAAGTATGAGAATTTGAAGATGGGTGAGGACAAAAATATCACTTCTTTTATTCAAAGAGTAAATGAAATAGTGATGGGTAGTACATGTGCCAGTGGTTCTATGGATGAGGATGAAATTGTGGCTAAAGTACTCAAATCCTTGCCTCCTTCCTAGAAAATGAAGGTTCATGCTATTGAAGAGTTCAGATCAGTAAACAAGATGAAAAGTGACACGTTGATCGGGAAGCTTGTTGCTTTTGAAATAAGTGAATATGGTGAATCTACACCAAAGAATAAATCTGCATTCAAGGCCACTATATCTGGAAAGTAACAAAGCTATATAGTCACGGGAGAGTTCTAGAAAGATATCAAAGTATGATAAAGAATTGAAACAGATTGAAGATAAAGAATTAGAAGCTGGAAACAACGATTGCAAAACAAGAAGGTAGGAAATAGCAAGAATATCGCGGTCTTATTTTCCTATTAAATGTTTTTCATGTAGTAAAATAGGTCATTTTGCATCAAGATGTCCTGAAAGAGTTCCTAGATCTAAGCCTAAGAAGTCTAGATTCCAAAGGAAATGCTACTTTGTTGAAGTAGTGAATGATGATGAGTCGAATAAAGATAATGGAAAATAAGATGAATGTGCCTTCATTGCTATCATTGAAGATAATCATGAGCCTACTGAATCTGCTAAAGATGAAAAGGCTCTTGCAGCCTGAGTTGAAGAAAAATATGAGTGGGTCATTGATAGTGGATGCTCACATCATATGATCGGTGATAAAAGAAAATTTGTGAGTCTAGAAAAGTTTGACGGTGGGTTGTAATATTTGGAGATAACAATGTTAGTGTGATTCATGGAAGAGGATCTATTAGCCTTGGTGGTAAAGATAATATTGATGATTTCTTGTATGTTGAAGGCCTAAAGAACAACTTGTTGAGTGTTGGATAGATGGTACAAAAGGGATATGATCTTCGAGTTCAAATATGCAAGATGCAAGATACGTGGAAGTTCTGAGAATATTATTGCAATAGGAAAACAAAAAAAAAGGTAATATAATCTAATCTAATCTACAAGGAATGTCATATGGGTAAACAAACTAGAGTCTCTTTCCAGAGAAAACCGTTTCACTCAAATAATTTGTTGGAGCTACTACATACTAATATTTTTAGTCCCTATAGAGTTAGAAGTATTCATGGAGAAAGGTATTGCATGTTGGTTATTGATTATTACTCTAGAATGATATGGGTTTCTTTTTTAAGAGAAAAATGTGAAGCATTAGAGAAGTTCAAAAGTTTCAAGGCTATTGTAGAAAATGAGAAAGGTTTGAAAAAGAAGTGCCTAAGATTTGACAGAGGTGGTGAGTTCATTTTATAAGGAGTTCAACTCTTATTGTGAAACATGGAATTAAAGAAAGAGCAGTTATCTACTCCCTGAACCCTTAGACTGAATGAAGTTGTAGAGAGAAAAAATAGAACAATTTTTGATGCTACTAGAACAATGATGATGGAAGGAAATGTGTCTCAAATGTACTTGAGTGAAGTGGTAAGCACTGCTGTGTATACTTTGAACCAGGTAAATGTTAATGGTAATTCTTGTAAGACCCCTTATGAGTTATGGTTTGGTCACAAGCCTACTATTAAGTATTTCAAAATCTTTGGAAGCAAGTGTTATATGAAGAGAGATGATGATATCGGAAAATTTGATGCAAGAAGTGATGAAGGGATTTTCCTAGGTTACTCCACTAAAAGCAAGGCATACCGGTGCTATAATAAAAGAATAAGAAAGATGGTTGAAAGTGAAAATGTCAAAGTTGATGAGGACTCTGTCAATTCATCCAGACATCATAGTTATGATTCAGATGAAGACATTACAAGCCAAGGAAATAATACTCAAACATAGAATCTAGTTCAGATTATTCCATATGTTCTAATGAAGCAACCTCAATTTGTTCTGCTAAATCAAGTCAATCAGGAGGCACAAACAAGTGTAAGTGTAGAAGAAATATCAAAAGAGTCAAAAGTTCAAGAATGTCCCAAAACTTCAAGGTATGTAAAGTTGAATCATTATGAAAGTCAAATCATAGGAGATA
>VDFB02067130.1:0-21694 GCA_007258455.2 Sequoia sempervirens
CAAATGAACTTCTATCTACTCAGATGAGAATACAAATGACAACAGAAAGAAGAGGCCACTTTGGGCTAGAAAGATGATCAAAGAAGCTGAGAATCATGCAGCACCCAAAGGAACATTTAGGGAGAGTAAAAGACCCAAACGGTTCTCAAGCTATGTTGCTCTAATGAATGACATCATAAATTCAGAACCCACCAGTGTTTCAGAAGCCTTCAGACATCAAGTATGGAAGGACGCAATGACGGAAGAGTACTAGTCCATTCTAAAGAATGATGTATGGGATATAGTGCCTAGACCAAAAGAGAAATTTGTTGTCTCTTCTAAATGGCTCTTCAAAATCAAACATGCTGCTGATGGCAGTATAGAAAAACATAAGGCACATTTTGTGGCAAGAGGTTTTTCATAGAAGGAAGGCATTGATTATGAAGAAACATTTGCACCTGTTGCCCGTTACACATCTGTGAGAGCGGTGATAGCCATTGCAGCAACTAAAGGCTGGAAGATCCACCAAATGGATGTAAAAAATTGCCTTCCTAAATGGAACCATTGAAGAGGAAGTCTATCTAGAACAGCCCGAAGGTTTTGTGATACATAAACCTGACTCACATGTATGCAGACTAAAGAAAGCACTGTATGGACTTAAACAGGCTCCTAGGGCCTGGTATGAAAGAATTGACAGCTACCTCTTGGGACTAGGATTCTCCAAGAATGATGCAGACCCAAATCTTTACTTTAAGGTAATTAAAGGTGATATGTTAATAATTATTTTATATGTTGATGACCTACTGATAACAGGAGAAGATCACCTCATTGCTCAAGGAAAGAAGGATCTAACTTCAGAATTTAACATGAAAGACTTGGGCATTTTACACTACTTTCTAGGTTTGGAAGTCTGGCAGAAACCAGATGGCATCATACTAAACCAAGGAAAGTATACTATTGATATTCTGAAGAGATTTGGAATGTTGGATTGTAGACCCATGTCTACACCTATGGAAACCAACCTTCACAAATTGAAAGAAGCAGCAGCAGAATCTAAGTGTGCAGATTCAACCCTATATAGACAAATGATTGGATCATTGATGTACCTGGTTAACACCAGACCTGATATTTGCTATGCAGTGAATGCTCTAAGCCAGTTCATGTGTGAGCCAAAGGAAATTCACCTTATGGCTGTGAAACATATATTGAGATATCTTCAAGGCACTATTGGATATGGTCTTCTTTACAGAAATGACCAACTAGACCTACATGGATACTCTGATTCAGATTGGGCTGGAAGTGTAACCGATTGGAAAAGCACATCAGGATGTTGCTTCAGTTTAGGATCAGCTATGATCTCTTGGATCTGCAGAAAACAGTCTTCAGTAGCACAAAGCTCGACAGAAGTTGAATACATTGCAGCCTCTATAGGGGCAAGAGAAGCAGTTTGGCTCCGGATATTGCTTGTGGGACTCTTTGGTGAACCCTTGAATCCTACTATCATTTATTGTGATAATCAGAGTTGCATTAAGCTCTCTGTAAATCCAGTATTCCATGATAGATCTAAGCATATTGAAATCCCCTACCATTATGTAAGAGATATGGTAGAAAGGAATCTAATCCAGTTGGAGTATATTAGTACAAATGATCAAACTGCATATATTCTCACCAAACCTCTCTCCAGAGTCAAGGTTGAACACTTCAGGAAGAAACTTGGTATGGTTGAAATGTAATTTGATATTATGTTTGAAATTCAAATTGTTTAGAAGTTGTACTAATATATTTAAAGATGTTTAATGTGTAAACTCTTTTGTCATGTGTGTAACTCCATGACCTTATGGGCTCGCTCCCCCTGTGTACATTATTGGAAGGTGGCGATCTTTCTAATAACGAACACTTGTATGTGACATTGTAAAGTGACGACTCTACAATGATGAGTTGAACTATCATGATAGATATCATGTGACTTGATATTTGTGGACATGTCATGATAGTATCTCTTGGACACTTTGATGGATATCATGGGACTTGATGTCATTTGAAGATCATTGTGATCCTTAAGAGATGATCATGGTGGATAATTATATATCCGTGGACATGCCATGAATTATTATGGTAGACATCATGTGACTTGATGTCAGTACACATACCATAATGAAGATGTGTTATGAAGAATGTCATGTGACTTGACAATATTGAGAAAACATATCATATCTTCGATATCACGTGTGAAGGTGATATCTCCACTTATTTGTTTTGAAATATCTTCCCTAGCTAAGAGGGAGTGTTGATTTAAGATAGCATCGGTCAGATATAAATGATGATTGCATTTATGCATCATCATCATTTATATTTAATCGAACTACTCTTAAATATAAACGTCTTCAAATAAGTTATTCAAATCTTGATTATGATAGAAATTCAAGGATAAATAATTTGAATCTTGATTATTCGAATCTTTGATTGCTGCTTGTTAAAAGCATGATAATTGGTAAAATATTAACTACCGAATTTACCAAGGGAACCCGTGCCCTCAAGGAACACGTCCTCTCATGAGACGCGTCTCCTTAGAGCGTGTCTTCTCCCATGATATAAATGGGAAATCATTTCTATCTTGCAAACATTGAAATTAATTAATGTTCTGCAATCAGCACATTCGAAATACAAAAGTATAAAATCTGACTTAGAATTCTTACACAGAATTTCAGACTTAGAATTTCCATAGGTCTTTTAGGATCCGGCTCTGATAAGATTTGATAAACATTTACATTTTAGTTGTCATCTGCTTTCTTAGTTGTCAATCATTTGTAACTCTTATTTAAGGAGACTTTCACTCCTTTGTCAATATCGAATATTTTGGTAATCATTCTCTATGTTATTACTTTCCGTAAAAGATCAGCACTAAGTAAATTTAAATCCGTGTAAACAAACTGCCCATTGAAATATCCCTGTCAATTACAGATTATTCTTCAACCCATTCCACCATATAGTCATAGGTTTCATAGCACATTACTATCTTTCCTTGTATTAAGTGTCCTTGTCATTCCATTGGGCATTTGACATCTGAACATCCTGAGTTGATGCATTTTATGTCAACTTTGTGATCTGATTAGTCACTGAATTATTTGATAGTCATGTTTAAACGCAAGCCAACTCTGTCCAAATAGGATACACTATACACTCCAGAAGTGGTCAATGTGGTGTCTAATAAAAAATGTAAGCTTAACAATATACAATATCTCTAAATGGTGTCTCTACAGTCTAGTTATTAATTGCTCCATTTAATTACCCAAGCTCTTTAATACAAGCGACTTGAAACAATTTGCTATAAAAAAGGTACAAAATAAACTAATATCAAAATGTCCCACTTGTTTCTGTAAAAAATGCAATGTCCTGAAAATAAGAACATAATGAGGCTATAATATTACTTAAAATCACATTGCCCTGATCGTGGACATAATGGTTCATAATTTTGGCATCTCAACAAGATTATAGATTCGATGATTTTACCTTTTAGGTTGCTATGACAATATACGAATACATAAAGCATTTTGCCACATTAAAATTAAGCCTCATATAACAGTAAGCTCCCATGATTTTGTGTGTGATCATAAGTTGAATTGTATGAAAAAACAAAATGGGCTACCATCAGGCCTGTAGACCACACGCTTTATTTGCTTAATAACATGCCCATTTTTATATAGGGGAAAAAAAAAAACAAAACATGTAACTGGTGACATACCTCGCCAATATCAGAACCTGTCAAAATGCCTTCATTGAGAATTCTTACCAATTCAGCAGCATCTCCAAATCCTAAGTTGACTCCTTGCCCTGCTAAAGGATGCACCGTATGAGCTGCATCCCCCACCAGAACAACACGATTTGATGCATAGCTGCGTGCATGCATTAAGGACAGAGGAAATGACATCCGTTCTGTTGACAAGCCAGTTACTCTTGGAGGGACCTGAAAATTTTCTGATATTGAGGGTGCACTGTCCAGAATCCTGGAGATTTGTGACAGAAAATGAGGTCCACAGTCATGCTCTAAAGCACTGTTCACTGCTTGTACAAATTCATTCTCATTCATTCCTTTAAGCTGTACTGCTTGTTCTGGAGTAGTTGACCATACAATATTGCTAAATTTATTTCCCATAGGTAGAAGTGCAAGAGGGCCAGTGGATAAAAATCTCTGCCATGCAGTTTGGTTTTCAGTTTCAAGCTCCACAGTGCAAATAAGAGCATGCTGCTTGTAGTCCCATCCACTAGTTTGGAAGCCTGCCATTGACCGGACCTGAGAACGCCCACCATCTGCTCCAACCTAATTATGAAATCAGCACATAGTTTCAAAAGTTGTAGTTAACTAAAACCAGAAGAAATAATAGGAAGAGAGACGGGTAGCTATTCAAAATAGTAAACTAAATGAATTATGAGCAGTGCGTAATGTGAATTACCCAGTTAAATAAAACCATTTCAAGTATCCTAACAAAGATGCACTTGAAATATCAATCTAATCAGTCCAACAAAGGAAGCTTGAACCTTACCACCAATCTTGCATAGAGACAGCTCCCATCATCAAGTTCAACTTTGGCCAAAGAAAGAGGGAAATTGGAATTGGATGGACTTTCGGACGAGACTGATAATACATTATTATTGTCTGCTTGTCCTGTTGAATTTGATTTTGACATTGATTGAGAGGTTGAGGGGGAAACCACAGATTTTACTTTTGCTGGATATATCATCTCAGCATATCCTTTATCCTGTTCAACCCAGATTAAGTAGCAAAAGAAATCAGAAAAACAGAAGAGGAAAATTATAAGGCTACATTTATATGTTATAGAGATATAAATTTAAATGAGACATTGCTATTACTTTCTTAACAAAGTAAAAGTTCTGGCAATCCTGCCTACAAAACCTAATCTGTCTTTAAGAAGGCTATTACTGAAGGAAATCAAACAGGGCTTTCAGTGTAGGAGGTGTATTTTTGCCTTAACACTTCAATTTGACATGCCGATTCAACAATCTTCACAGAATATACTGCTTTCAATCCAAGTGATCATTCCTTGGGTGTTAAAAATCATCAATTGAAGTCAAGGCTCAGTGTGTGTGGTTCAGCAATTGAAATAGTTGGGATTGATAAAATGGACTGAGAGGAGCCATCTTGCTTAAAATTATAAATCACATGCACACTAAATTCAAACATGAGCACATCATCCAAATTAGGAAAAACATGGATCCATTCATGCTGAACAGAGTTGGATCATTTCCACTTATTTGAACCACAAGCCATAAAATTTCCCATTTTAAAATTGGACTGCTCGTAAAAGAATAAAAATGCAGGTGCTGAAGTGAAATGACCTATAAGTAAACGAAAAGACTGAGAACCACCATCATAAACTCAAGAATGTTCTTGTCACATTTACTGTCAAAGGGCTGTCAAGTTTCATGGTTAGATGGCTATGAAGAGGCACTGTCATATGAAAGGTGACTTTCCGTCGCCAAGTATTTGTAAACCCCTTGTTGAAATTTTAAGTGCAGAAAAGATAAATATTATTGGTACTGATTTTGCCTTTTTAGTAAAGACAAAGCATACCTGAGCAATGGTGTTTAGTTGATTAACAGGGGGCTTGGAACATGAATATCACAGCAGATCAAGCCCTGATTTTTATAGTGAAGATGTTTGTATATGGATGTTCTCAAAAATATGAAGGTACTAGAATGATGTGCAAAGCAATAGCATAACAGGACCTGCCATTTGTTGCACACAAGTGGAAGCTTATTAGGTTATTGCAAGTGACCAAAATATTCTTCTAATTGTAGCAAAAAAATGAAGGATTCTTTGTAAAATCTGTTGCTGTGGGTTATTTTCCTCTGAAAATCAATTCTAAAGAATATCAGTTTGCTGGATCTCATTGCCAGATCACAAAGATAAAAGCTTAAGAGTTTTTAGCACAACAAACTTAAACTAAGGATTGCAAAACATCTGCATCATTTTTTTCAGGGTTCTCTTCACCATTGTTTAACTCATCTCAAGAAATTCAGAAAGCATTTTTTTGAAAAATTTCAGCTCTGCACTATAAATCTAACCAGCAAAACAAGGTTTCCTCTTTCAGAACAATTCCCTAACTCATAGTAAATGTAATTGGTTTACAAAGTGTTAAGAGGTCCTGCGACTACAAGATTTAGGTATTTTGGGGTTTTGCAAATTTCAAACATTAATTGCACAACAAAGGAAAGATCTGAACAATGACTAAAATAAGGCATCCAAAAATGTGATTTGTTACTTAATTCTAAACTCTCTCAGCACCTGCAAACTGAATTTTTCAGACTCCATTTTTTGAGTCCTTTCTCCTAATTGTTAGTAGAAATTTGTAAGAGACCAGGTGTCTCTCGTCCCAACCACCGACTGAAAATGTAAGGGTTTTGTTTGTTTTTCGATATTTTATGATTTTTTGATGGTTTTTGCAGCAATAAGGTAATTGCGATTTTGGAAAATAAATACAAATAAATTCATAAATAAATAATGATGCACCAAATAACTTCCAGATCAATAGTAGATGATTTTATTATTGTTATTGAACAACTACAAAGCTATCCCAATCACAGAAGAAGTAATGAATGATATTTTTAAGAGGAACCTGATTATTGCTTACAGCTGCTTGAAGGAATGGAAGAAAAGTACGGCCACAGCTAGTTATTAACTTCTCACAAATAAGGCTAAAAATCGAATCTCCTTGCCTGTGCGCCCAAGATGATGAAGACTGGAAGCTGAGGTGATAGGCGTTTAGGTTTCCAGAAGAAAGACGTCTTTTCAATAGCAAAGTACGGCCTGTCAGCAGCATTAAATACAGCCGTACCCTTTCCTTGGGAAAAGCGCCAAATGCCAGACACTGATAATCTCAAAGATCGATTCTTTCTGATGAACAATAGAACCCAAATACTGAATGTAAAACTCCACTGTAAGCACTGTATGACTTCTGGATGAAGCCACGCTGATGGACAATCTTCAACTGGTATTTCACAGCCTCAGTATGTCAGATCTCGAAGAGGTAACGTTCTTCAAAATCGAATGTCTGTCGAAACCCTAGTTTCGCAAACCCCAATACTCAGAGAGAGAATAAGACAAATTGAATAATCATAACATAAGAGTTCGATTTGTCTTGGCAGTGTATATATAACCCCTTTCACAAATTCGACCCAAGCATCTTTTAATAATCATTTAAATAAATGATTAAATTCTCCCTTCTTAACTTAGGACAAATATTTTAATAAATGGCGTCCATCTTTATTGAATAAATAATTATTCATTATAATAACATTCTTTATTATAAAGTATTAAAATACTTTATAATATGCCATTTAATCGTTAATATTTAAATATATTAATAAAGTGACTTTATATCATAAAGCCAAAATATTAATTATTTAATAATCTTTTAAATGCTCCATTATTCTCCATCGTCCATCAAACTACAAATTGAATTCTCAGCTAACCGTGAACGGTGCCAACCTAAAATAGCGCCCCTTTAGATTTACTATAAATAGTAAGTAACGAAAAACCTCTCGAGAAAGATTCGCGAAGGCCCAACCTAAATCAACGAAAGAATGATGCTCCTGAACACCGAAACTGCCTCAAATGATCCTCTACACACCTCTATGACCTACGAGGGATCGGAATGATAGGCTAACCACATATCCACTGAACTGACTAGGAAGGGGACATCACAAAATTGGACATATAAACAACAGAGATGTAACAAAATTAGGGATACAAACATCGTTAGTGGATCTTCATTTATTAATAGTAAGAGGAAGAAGTTATACACAGCTGATGGTTGGAAGCAGTGTTCCACAGAGTTTCCTGACGGGGATGTGTCCTTGTCGGGGACGGGTTTCGGGGACGAGGTGACAAAGGGTCTAAGTTTGGGGACGGCGGGGTGGCGCTGATATACATATGGTACTTGAATAACTAGTTATAAAAAGTTGTTTAAGAATAACATTTGTAATTAAACTTTGGCAAATTAGTAAAATAGCAAAATTGCAAATACTAACATTTTAAATACTTGAATACTATTACTAAAAGACTAAAAGTAAATAAAATATTAAAATTTGACAAATGAAATTGTCGAATTTGAGATTTCTATTATAACGAAAATGACATGTCACATCATAATATCATATCATAAAGATGATTACAATGAGTAGCATGATACATTGATATCAAAATAAGTACAAAATGCAAAAATGTAGTGAAGGGAGGCCTCTAATCATCCCCAAACTCCTCATCACTCGAACTACTAGAATCCTCGTGGTCAAGCTCTGCCAAACTAACACCAACCAACCTTGCATCTGAAGTTGAAACATCCTCATCAATCTACGCTAGCTCCTCTGGCTCTACATCCCATCATGCTACTGGACTCTCTTTGTACACAAGTGTTTTGCGGTCAATGAGACGCAAAGCACTATGTACAGCCACAAGCTTCTCTGCTCTCCTAGAGGTAAGTTTGTTCCTCTTAAGAGAGTGGATAAAGCTATATGTAGACCTATTCCTCTCAGCAACTAAAGAACTAGAAACTTGAGATAACAATTAGATGGCTAGAGTGGTAGTCAAAGATCTCAATCCATGGCAAGTCCACCACAAAATTGGGTCCTCCTGCACCACAGTTGCCATATCCATCTTGGCCGCATTTGAATAACCCCTAAGAGTGGCAAATTTGATCCACTCTGTGCAAATAGTGTTGGCATCTACAGCATCACACATCCTCTCAATGCACCTGAAGAACCCTGCCTTCACCTTCACATCCTCTATCAGTGTCACTCTACCAGGCCTAGTCTTGTACCACTTAGGAATCAATGCATAGGCTGCCATGTGCAAGGGAGTGTTGAGCTTCTCCCATCTCCTGTGAATGATTGGCACAACAGCCCTCATCTGATCAAGCATAGAATTGATGCACTCATACACCTCTCCAAAGTTAGGTGCATCCGCATCCCCATACCTGATAACCTAGAAAATTGGAATAATGATGGAGACAATATATTTTGCATCACCCCAAAACACATTACTCTTCACCGTATCCTTCACTCTCCTCCCCTGCTCTGTCTTAGACTCGGACCACCTATTCCAGTTTGTTGTCATAACCATAAGTTGCAGTGCCTTTTGCAACTCAATCATTCTCTCCAAGAGAATGAAATAGGAAGCATATCTCATATCAGTAGGTTTCAAGAACTCCTTAGAGAAGGTCCTGAAGAGTCCATGTGATGTGTGGTGGTTGCAGATAAACATCTACACATCTCTTGCATCATTTACCACTACTCTAATCCAACCAATCGTCCACATGTCCTTGAGTGCATTGTTCATGACATGCAAACAACATGGAGTCCACCAAATATGCCTATAAGCTGCCTCAACAAGTCTCCCCGTAGCTTTGCACACATGTGTTGCATCTGTCACTATTTGGACCACATTTTGTGGCCCAACCTTCGCAATAGCCTCCTTGAGGACCTCAAACTGAAAATCAGCATCTTTGTTTAATCATAATTTCATAAACATGGCTGCAAATGCATATTCATATTTTCATTTCAAGGCTCGTTGTTCGTTTTTCATCTTTCCATCAAGATTCAACATCAAACTACGTTTTGAAAATGAATCTAAAAACTTAGGAAAAAAAACAAAAAAACTATTGAAAAAACTTCAAAAAACAGCAATAAAAACCTCCTTGTGCTTGAAAAATCCTTCTAAGTTGGTGTAGAATGCTCCTCCTCTTCTTCTTTCTGCTTCTCACCCCTCTTGCACTTGCAGCACCTCAATCTCACTCTTTCACCCACTCTTCTCACTGTTTTCTCTCCTCTTCACCTAGCTGTTGCAAAAACATGAAATGCAAATGTGAGGTTAAAAAGATGAGTTAGAGTGTTTTGTAGACTAAGTGTGTTTGGAGAGGGATCCCACAAGCCTTTAGGGCTACGCCCAAGGCACGAAGTTTGAGGCACTTTTAATAATTTAAAAAAAAAACACTTTATCATGCTTTCCTGCACGGGAGACGCCTAGGCATCCTCGAGACACTCAAGGGACGGCTAGGCACCCTCGAGACGTCCAGCCATCTCCCCCAACCCCTTGAAGTCTCTCAAGTCCCGATGGCTGTGGCGGGACATTTCTCAAGCATCTCCAAGTCCCCAAAACGTCCCGGTCTCTGAAACGGCTTGATTGGGGGAGTTTGGGGGGAGCGGGGGGGGAGGGGGAACGCGTCCCCATGGAAAACTGGTTGGAAGCTTAAATCTTGTTAAGTTACACAGGTATATTACAAAATGGCATTGACTAACCTAACATTTAAATATAATGTAACTTTATAAGTATCTACTTAGGAACTAACTAAATACAACCCTAGGCTTGTCTAGAAATTTGATAACTTTATCAGGTCCAAGTGGTTAACACAATAATGAAGATAAATGTCATCATTATTAATTGACAAATATAGTAAACATGAACCTTGACATGTTTGGTGCGAGCAAGATACACTAGGTTCTTCACTAATTTCAAAGCACTTCAATTATCACAATATAGCAGAGTAGGTGTACTCAGGCCCAACCACAAATCAAATTATATTTGCTGCAACAATCCTACCTCACAAGTTGCACTAACTCCTACCTTGTAATCTGCCTCAGTAGAAGACGAGTCAACTGTAAACTGGTGTTTGCTTTGACATGAGACAATTCCTGAATTCATGGCACACGTATAGCTAGTAATGGATCATAAAGTGTCAATTAAACCATTTCAAACAGAGTATGTGTATTTGACAGCCTTAAGTCCACAGAACTTGGATACACTATGTTTTCAGATATTGGACATATAAAACAGAGATGTAATAAAGTTGGAGACAAACATTATGTGTTGATATTCATTTATTAATAGTAAGGGGAAGGTGGACGTATACAACAGAGATGTAATGAAGTTGGAGACACAAACATTATGTATTGATATTCATTTATTAATAGTGAGGAGTTGTACACAGTGGTTGGTAACTTACATCTTGTTAAGTTACACAACTATATAACAAAATGGCATTCACTAACTTAATATTTAAATCAAATATAACTCAAATTTAATATATCTACTGAGAAACTAAACTAGTAGACACGACCCCGAGCTTCCCTTGAAATTTGATCACTTTATTATGTCCAAGTGGTTGATTCTTTATACCAGCAATCTGTGCCCAAGTGGCACAATAATGAAGATAAATGTCACCATCCTCAATCACCTGCCAAATATAGTAATGATGAACCTTGATGTGTTTGGCATGGGCATGATACACTGGGTTTTTCACTAACTTCAGAACACTTCAACTATTGCAATATAGCAGAGTAAGTGTACTTGGGTCCAACTACAAATCAAACAAATCTGTTGCAACCACACTTCCTCACAACTTGCAGAAATTTCTGCCTTGTACTCTGCCTTGGTAGAAGACAAGCAAACTGTAAAGTAAAGTTTGCTTTGTCAAGATACAAACCCTGAATTCATGGAAAACATAAGCCCAGTAGTGGATCACAAAGTGTCGATAGAACCATCCCAATTACAGTCTGTATTTTGACAACCTGAACTCCACAGACCTCAAGTACATTATGCCATAATCAATTGTGCCTCAGACATATCATAGTACTTGTTTTGCTGCCTATTAATGAGCTAATTTTGATTGTGATAAGAACCAAGAAATATAGCTCACAACAAAACATAAATCAAGTCACACAGATATAAGATAGATTGAACTACCCACCAATTGTCTTAATACTGATTCATTTGCTAGCAGTGAGTTTGCATAAGCTGATAATTTCCGCCCAACCACCATAGGCATAGAATATTTTTGGCATATATGGCCTAAGATAGAAAACTTTGCAAGGTCAAGCTATCAAAATTCTATACCTAAGTGATAGTGTAGGAGGCCAAATCTATGATGATAAAAAAACATAATCAGATTTGATTTGCTGGATTGCATCAGCCCCCTCCCTGGCAATGGCAAGATCATCAACATACACAAAAAGAACCATTGTATCACCACTACTTTGGACATAGGAAATTGGATCAGAGATTCATCTTTTGAATCCTAAATCTCATAGATCTTATTGAATCTTGATGTAACAAACTCATAGAACCTACTTAAGCACACACAAGGACTTAACTAATTTGCAAGCTAGACATAACACCTGTCACCTCAAATCTTTTTGACTGCACCATATACACCTCTTTTTCAAGATTCCTGTTCAAGAAAGTGATCTTGACATCCATTTGATACACCTTTCAATGCATTTAGGTTGCTATCAAGAATATTAATTGACAGATGACCATCTTGGAAGTAGAAGCAAAGATCTCCTCACAATCAATCCCTTCTATCTTGGAATATCCCTTGGCAACAAGAAAGGTTTTCTGCTTATCCAAAGTATCATCTAGCTTGTGCTTCCTTTTACATTCATTTGTATCCAATGAGTTGTTTACCTAGAGGCAATTGCACCAATGCCCAAGTGTGAATATTCATTAGGGCATGATACTTAAACTTCAAGGCTGCTCCCTACTTAGGTTTTCCCTTTTTTACAGCATGTGTTGTTGATTTAATTAAATGGAATGAGGTAGAGTGGAGAGAAAAGTTCACATATTCCTCAAAGCTAAAAATTTGTTCCCTTGACCATCTAGCCATTCATTCTATTGAGGAAGTTAATTTTTATGTACATCTTGCAAAGTGGTGTAATACCCATAGTTGGAATACTCGCCATTTGCAAGTACTCAGCAAGCCCGGAAAACTCGGTTCAAAAAAAACTAGGGAAAAACTCGGTTAAAAACTTGGCAACTTAAAAAATTGCTTAAACTTCACTAAAAACGCATTTTTTTTGCAAAATTCAAAGATAAGATGCATCCAATGAGTCAATAAATGAGTAGATATAAGAAACAAGTTGTATTTGATTGATTTGAAAGAAAATTGGATACAAAATGGAATCCTCATGTGGAATGCTCAATGCGCTCATATGATAATAGTCTGAAACAAAATGAAAATAGCAAATTGTTTTTGTACAACTGAAAGTAAATACTACATAAACATTAATATATTTCAGTTTTTAGTATTTACAAATTCACATGAATCACATCTTCCTCTTCCCATGTCTAGATCTCAGTAAGGGACTGGGAGAAGGTCTAATCGTAGGACTCTGCTCCTGCTGTGCCTATGGCTCCTCAACCTCCATCCTGGATGTAGATCCTCCTACAGCTACTGGTGGTGGCACTAGCAATGACTCCTCCTCAGGGTCATCCAATGAGAATGCAAATCCACCCTCCTCCATTGCCTGTCACTCTAAATCATAAATGTCATCCTCAATAAACAATGGAGGTTGCTCCCCTCGCCTTGTCCAATCACTGTATGGATCTATCTCATCCAAATAAATTGGATCATTTGATATTTCCTCTACCTTTCTTGTGCGCAATCGAAGATTATATTGCACATAGAAAAGGTCATTGAGGCAGTTTTGAGCAAGTTTGTTCCTCTTCTTTGTGTGGATGGCCTCAAACAAGCTCCAATTGCGCTCACAATTGGATGAACTACAAGGCTCGCTCAAGACACAGAGGGCAAATTTTTAAAGATTTGGGGTTTTTCCACCCCAAAGTGTCCACCAAACATCTACAAAAAAAAAAAAAGAGTTAGAAACTTGTAACTTGTAACTTGTAATTATCAATTTTTGTAATTTGTAACTTGTAAATTTCAAATTTTATACTTGGTGGCAGCCTAGTTACTGCTCTCTTTGCCAGGTTTGAAGAGAAGAGTGCACCCCTTTTTTCCCTATAACTTTGCAATTCATTTACAATGCAGTTTGCCTCCTCAAGCGTGGATGTCATCCGCTGAATGCAAGTAGTGAGGCCCTCCATAACCTCTCCAATAGGATTTGCATAGGTGTCTGAATGGAAGAAACAGGGGTTCAAGAAGTACCCTATTGCATGGATGGGTTGGTGGAGTTGATTGTTCCACCTCCTGTCAATAATCTCCCAAATGGGATCAAATTTGAGGTTGTCCCCCTTATAATAATTTTTAGAAGCCTCCTTGGCCCTATCGATGGCCTCATAAAGATACCCCATTGGGGTTTGATCCCCATCCACAAAGCGGAGCACTCTAACCAAGGGCTCCAACAGCTACAATATAAATTTAAAAATTCAAAAAAGATTAGAGTTACAATTTAGTAATTTACAAATTTACAATGAAAGACTAAGAAAAATATTCAATTTCAATTTAGATTCAAACTCAAAGTTTTGAAGTTACCTTCACAATCTCTGTTGCTCTTTGTACAAAGAGGGGGTCGAAGACAATGTTTGAAACTCTATCTCCTTCCGGCTTCTTCAAATAAGTTGAGTCTAGCCATGCTTGACTCACAAACATTTGTTTCAAAGCCATCAATGCACCAAGAATGCTTTGCAACGTTAAGAAAATTGTTGCAAACTTTGTCACACCGGATCTCACCAATTCTCTCCCTTTGGTGTGCTCCCTCATCAAGTGAAGAACCCAAGGGTGATTGTAGATATATTTAGTGATCCTCCTTCCATCCTCTACAATCGGTGTGACCCAATCTAATTTTCCTATGTCCTCCAAAAGAAGGTCAAGAACATGGGCAGCACATGGTGTCCAAAAAATTGTGTGGTGTCTATCTTGAAGGATTCTTCCTACAGCCGCCTATGTCGCTGCATTGTCAGTAACGATTTGCACCACATTTTCAAGCCCAACCTCCATGCACACTTGCTCCAACATTTTAGCCAAATTTTCTACATTTTTTACTATGCTTGAGGCATCCGCAGATTTCAAGAACACCACCTCATTTTTGCAAGAAACCAAAAAATTAATGATGGTATGGTTTTTTCCATCCGTCCACCCATCAGAAAGAATAGTGCAACCATATTTTTGCCATTATTCTCTTTGTTCTTCTATCGCTGCCCTTGCCCTTTCAGTTGCACTAGTAAGCAACCTACAAGTACAAAGTGAAATTAAGTACACAATTTTAATTTGTAAACAAAAAAATAGCTTAAATTAATCATAAATTAAACTTAAAAAACATAAATTAAAGAACATAAACTAACCTCCCACTCAAGTCTTTGTGCGAAGGCGCCTTGTAGCCTTTCCCTACAACTGTCAATGCGGTCACCAAATTTTGCCAGTAAGGTGAGCTTGCCACATTGAAAGAGATGTTGTTGAAGTACCAAAAATTGGCACAAGCAACATCTACCTGCTCATGCACCTCCTTATTCCACCCAGTTGCCTCTAAAGAAGGTTGTGCACCAAGTGTGTTTCTAGGCACAAAAAATCACCAATGTGTGAACCCGTAGGTGCTGATCCTAGTATCTACTACTCGTAGATGAAGGGATGGAGGTGGTGGTGGGTTGCAGCGATTGCCTTCGCACACGTGGACCACGAAGAGAGCCCACTATCCCTGCTACATCATCATCATCTGACAGTGACTCAAGGTTTACTGGAGCACCTTGAGAAGAAGCTATGGCAGCTTGCACTGTTGCTTTTTCCTTCGCTCTTTGCACCTTTTTTTCTTCTACAGCGGCAAGTATTGCATTCGTTTGTCTTTTTATTTCCTCATTGGTGTTTATGCAAGCCTTAGCATCATGTTTAGGGATGCCTACAAGGTGGTATTTGAGGCGATTGATGCCTCCGCGGTATACATTTTTACATCTAATGCAATACACTGATCTAGGTTCTGGTCCTTCATATGCATATTTCCAAGCAAGATCTCTAGCTCCTGTTGGACAAGTGCCTACATATTCCCCACTCCCCGGCATGGATGGGGCTGAGCCAGGGGTAGAAGCAGATTCAGAAGCCATTATCAATTAACCTACACACACAAAGTGAAAGCACAACTTGTTAGTTTTTTGATAGAAAATTTAAAAACAAGCTAAATTAGATTAAATCAAAATAGATTACTTTAAATTAGTAAAATCTAAACTAATCTAAGATTCTAAACATTTTCATCAAAAAAAAATTGGATTAAAAAAAAAATAATAAACTAGAGTTTCAAAAAAATGTGAACAAAATGTAAAAATCAGAAAATTACTTTAAATTAGTAACAAATTAAGCTAATATATGATTTTAAACATGTTTTCAACAAACAAGAAGAATCAAAATAAAAAAAATAACTAGGGTTTGAAGAAAATTTCAAAAAAATGAAAAAATCAGCAAAATATGTAAAAAAATCAGAAAAAAGTGTCACAAATTCTTGTTTTGATGAATCTAAATCTTCTTTTCAACAATGTAAATGTTCTAAATCTTCTTTTCAACAATATAAATCTATTTAAATCTATTTTACAGTTCATTCATGATGTTTTTAAAACATACAATCAACAAAAATGGAGAAAAAATAAAAAGAAAGAACAAGAAAAATCAGAAAACCTACCTAGAAACCCAATTTGCCTTTGAAATCCGATGAAAATCTCCTTCAAATCTCGTCTCCTCGATGCAAAATCACTGAAAAGTGCAAAATGCTTTGGAGTGGGTTTTTGCTCTGCCAAGAGTGAAAACAACTGAGAAAATGAAATGAAAAAGAGCTTTTTTCCAGCCGTGGACTTAAAACACAGGTCGCGCGAGTTTTTTAAAAAAACTCGCCAAGTTTTTGACAAAACTCACCAAAAAAATGGCGAGCTTTTGTCAAAAAAACTGCAAGTAGTTTTGGCGAGTACTTTCCGTTAAAACTTGTGAGTTTTTGGCAAGTAGTCCAACTATGATAATACCACTTTGGTCTCCTCCACAATCATACCTGAGGAGTGACAAACAGCTCCCCAAGCATTATTCTGATTATTTTCCAATTACACAATGGTGGAGCTCCGGATTAACCAACAAGATCCCAGGTAACCCTCTAACGCACAATTCCCTTGATCTCACTAGATCAAATTCAACAACAAAAACCAGAGACCATCCTTCATTATTGGCCGCTGCAGGAAGATTAGAACATTCCAAATAAGTACTGGAAAAAAATGACTCTATTTGCTTGATATTAACACCTCTACTAACTATAACCTTGTTAGTAGATATATCAACAAATCTGTAAACATTCTACCAACCACTATAAGCAACAAATAAGTGATTTTTACTAGCCGCGTCCAATTTACATCTTTTATTATATGGAATCATAACTATGTTAGAGATGTCTTACTCTAAATCCTATCCTAACCATACTTAAGTTTGATGTGCTACAAAGCTTTGCGCGAGCTTCTACTTAGGAGATATACCATTGTATGATCATAGTTGCAAGGCTTGGACTCAGAAGGCTGATTTTTTCACTCAGACTTGGTAAATTGAAAAGAGCTTTAACTATGCACCCTTGAATAAATCAATTTAAAAACATAATAAAATTATCAATTAGAAGCTAATTTGATCACAAACATAAGTATGCATCAATCAAATGAGTGCAAAAGTAGATTTGAGATGAAGGAAACATCATTTTTAAATATTCTCAAGTATTTTAGGCATATAAAACTCATGGTTTATGATATCCTTAGCATCAAAAACAAAAATCACATAGTCATGAACTATGGTATAGAGGAACCTGTATCACTCAGCCAACAACATTAGCTCTATGTGGTGTCTTGCACTCATATCTTTGACAAGTTTGCAGTGAGGATACAACCATAGTAGTATTACTAGGAATCGAGATTGAGTCAACAAACTGAAAGTATAAATATATTTCAATTACTTGGGGATTTAATTGGCAAAAATTGGAGGGAATTAAAAAATATTGCTTTCCCATCCAGCATGACCTGAAATGGTTTTTATTTTTTGCTTTTAAAATTAGAGCAGGGGTTTGGGGGCAGCAACCCCAGCAAGGTCAAGGGGTAACATCCCTAATGAGGTTTTGAGGAAGCGCCCTAAGTGAGGTCCATGGGCAATCCCCTTTGCAGGGTCTAAGGACTACACTCCTTATCACAATATAGGATAGGATTGAAACGCACCCCCACAACCAACCCAAACTAGGGACTTTGAGACTACACAATGTGCATGTCATTTCTCATATTTTTATCACTTTTAATGAAGCTCTGAGAGTCCAAACTCCAAACCCTTCAAGTGTGAAAGCCACAAATTAGTAATTAGGCCCTAGCTATGTTTGTTGGTTTTTGCTTCAATAGATTGTATTTTAGCTTCAAATGCTCCTTCTTTCTCCTTGTTTGTGCTTACAAATGAGCCAAATAGCATTTAGAAGTGATGCAAGTCCTGTATAAGGTTTTAGGTTTTACTATTTTTTTAATTTTTTACCAACCTTTTGTATTTGTTTTGATTTCCATGAACCCTATGAGTCTGGCAAACTTGGCGAGTCCAACCAAACTTATCAAGAACCAAGTGCAAGTCTCTAGAACTCCCTTAGCCCTACTTAACTTGAGACCTTCAGATTTTGGTGAGCTTTCGGCAAGTATTGTATGGTATGAACTACTTCACCATATTATCTATAGAACATGCCTTTGCTGTGCATCATGCATTGGACCATCTCCATGATTGTTTTTCCTTTAAACGACACTCTGTTGTGAAGTGTAATGATACAAATAAAGTTCCCCAAGTACAGAATCATAGGTCAAAAACCAAAGAGATGGTATGGGATGGTATGGAACATCTTTCTGCAAGCTTCAACACCGTGAAAATTTGACTAAAATTATTTGTTTTTCTTTTGTGCAAACCATCAGTTTTGCGCAAGAGGTGGTTTTGTAACTACCAAGGCAGTTTCCTCATAGAAAAGCAGTGGTTTTAAGTTTGCTAGTCAAACAATCACCCGAGTGGTGATTCCATCCATTGAAGCAACAATTTTGATATTGTCAAGGCAATTCCATAATTGCCACAGCAGTTATGTCATTATACAGTGATTTCATTTCTAAGAGAGAGTAATGGTTTCATCTTACTGCAGCGTGCAAGAAGAGGAAGCAGTAGAGAAACATTTTTCCCAAAATTCCTTATTACATCTATGTTACCTTCCCAAAGGCAGTAAAGAAGCACTGGGAGCATGTCCCTTCATTTGTCATTTTCAGAGGTTAAGGGCTGAGATGTGCATAGTTTGGAGGTGTATCAGCTTGTTAATGGTGCACAATACTGGCTGGTCAGTTTGGCGATCCTTTTGACACTTTCCCACTAAGTTGATGAGAGCATTTGCAATTGTGAAGATGTTGGCAGATTGATTGGGCACCCCAATGGGCCTAGGATGGGCAGCAGGCTTGTAACAGTAAAACTGCACATATATTGGACTTTAGCTGGTGTGTTCTCCCTATTTGAGTTTTTCCAGAGTAGAAATGGTGTTATGTCTCCTTTGTAATCTTGTTTGAATGTTCTATTCTTGTTTAATAATTTCTTGCAAGTGGTGTAGACAATTTTTTGTGGCATACCAAGGCAGAGGTAGTAATTAATTAGGTTCCAATAAATAAGGCAGAGAAGTTGCAATGTATGAAGCATGTATTTTTTCATGTGATGAGTTGCAAAAGTGTGCAAGTAAACGAAATGACAACCAATTACGAAGTTGTGGATACATTAATTTTGTAGTGTTTTGTGCTGTATGTTTAGCCATAGAAGTTAGAGCAATATTTAATAAAGATGGATCTGTTGTTGATGAGCAGTAGTGTGGAATATCAAACCATGTTTATGGATCATGTAAGGACCTGAAAATTCTCTTGTATAAGTTCCTTCTTGCAATAGTCTTTAAACTGTTTTGGAAGTAAACTCTCTTCCATTGTCTAACCAAAGAGTTCTAATATGCCTACCAATTCAAGTCTCCACCAATGCTTTGGATTTAACAAATTGATCATAGCATTCAGGCTCACGTTTGACCATAAAGGATTGGGAAAATCAGAATTTATCAAAGGAATCATTTTCAAAAGTAAAACTCTCAAAAACAACCCAGAAAAAGCAGCCAAGCAAATCCTTTGGTCCCAGCATGAAGCAATTTTGTAACTATCAGCTGTCTGAAAGTGGCAGTTTCGTCCTAATGCCAACGAATGGAATTTGAAGCATACGGTCTGGTGTTTCTCCTTCCATTTCCACTTTTGAGACCTCCTAGTGCATAAGGATATCCCAACACTGTTTATGGACAAAATGCAGTTGGATTGGATCATGGGAGGTAGATCTGAGTGTTGTAGAACATAAAGAAGAAAAATTTCATTGTAATTCATACCATCAACTTGACAATAGGCTTGTAACCAAGTGGAGCAAGGGGCAGACTGTATTCCACACAGTTTACAACTCGTTGTTCTTGTCTAACTTCTAATAATAACTCAATAGTAGTTAGTAAATTTGCCATTGCCAAAGCTGATTTCACTCTTTGAAGATGTTTCCAGGATAAAGTATATGTGTTCACTTCTCTTTCATAGCATTCTTTCCTTACTGTCATTTATTTTGAAGAAGTGGCAATCCATTTAGTCATTGATTCTTAATTTCTGCAAGCATGTTTTGATCAGATTTTTTATCAATTCAGAACCAAAGAAGTTTACTAATCCTTGCAATATGGAAAAGCCGAAGCATTGGCAGCAGTATTGGCATTTTTTAAATGTTATTAACTTATTAGCATACATATGATTTCATGTCAATATTGTTATTGTAACATGTAATTTGTTTAACTTGTTGTATGTTATAGCAAGGAAAGGGAACTAGCACCACTTGTGTGTAGGAAGAAACCATCATAGCATTGTTGTGGTACAGTATCTAACCCATGGCAGTCATTGTAGCATCCCTTGTCCATCACAAGGGGTTGTTGCATTCAGAGTTTAAGCTAGCAACAGAAGTTGTAAAAGCAAGTGATCACCATCAAGATGTCAAAGCAAAGACAAGGGAATTCTAATTATTTTGCAGTTACAGGCTTCATAGTGTGACAGAACATCACCTTGGAGTATGAGCAGGGAGATGTAAAGGAGTCTTGTTCCAAGACACACACGTACAAGTTTTAGAGATGGAGGGAAAATCCTTCTACATTTCAAGAGTAAGTTTCTTTGAGACTAAAAGTCCAAAAGCCTCTCCTAAACATGGTACAGTGAAACCATCAGTTCCCAACAAGAGGTGGTTTCAAATCAACTGCTACAATTTCGTAGTCACCCCAGCAGTTTCGTAAACACTAGTTATCTAAAAAGCAGTGGGTTTATCCAAATGTCAACAATATGGGATTTGCAGTGAACAATCCAATATTTCTTCTTCCAGTTTCACTTTTGGGACCTCCTAGTGCACAAGGAGGACATCCTAACATTTATTTACAGACATGATGGAATTGGATTGGATCATTGGAGGTATATTTGAGTGTTGTAGAACATAGAGAAGTAAAATTTTGTTGTAATTCATGCCATACACTTGGCAGTGGGTATGTAGTTCAATAATGCTTCTGGATTTAACTGTGTTCGAAATTTTTGGTATCAACATTTTGTATCACACTCCATGATCATTTTCTCCTCTTACTCTCTGCTTCCTGATGATGGATCACGGAGTGTGATCTGAAACATCGATAACAAAAATTTCAATCATGGTTAAATCCAGAAGCATTATTCAACAAAAGTATGGACTGTGGAAATCTAATGGTTTTAAGTGGGTATGTAGCCAAGTGGAGCAAGGGGCAGACTGTACTCCACAGTCCACACTATTTACAAGTAATTGTACTTGTCTAACTTCTCATAATAATTCTGTAGTAGTACATTTTGCCACTACCAAAGCTGGTTTTACCCTTTTGAAGCATTTCCAAGATAAAATTT
>VDFB02067131.1:0-13713 GCA_007258455.2 Sequoia sempervirens
TCATTTAGATGTGTTTCTGGTTACAGAACAGATTGCTGCTGAAACATTGTTAGGAATTTTCAGGTTGTAACTGCTTAAAATTCACTTTTTGTTGTAGTGCTATGAATCTTGTTTCTTTCATATGGTTTGAACTATGCCATAAATAAGAGTTGTATTTCAAGTCCCATCATATATTTTTTCAGCAATTTAATTTCGCAAAGATCACAAGCAATTTTGTTTTGTTAGTTTTCTTAACTGAAAAAAGATGTTTACATGTTTATCGTGCTTCTAACATTAGTAATTTGAACCTGCTAATGGATTTTTTTAGCATATTGTGTTCTTTGTCATTTTCCTGTCAATGATGCAAGGTGCCTAAGTTTTGCTCATTGGCTCCTTGGGGACACAATCATCTTTAGGGAACTTCGTAGGGTTTTAAAGCTAACATTTTTCATTGTCCCCAAGATGCCCTGATATTTTATATTTATTCTTAATCTTAATCAGCTTCAAAATAGTTTATCATTAATTCTTTGATTGAAACACCCTTAGATATTTGTTTTCTAGGCATTTTGAAATAAAATGCTCTCGATGTTCTTCCATATTCTTCAAAATATCTCTCAAAACGCAATGTTAACTTTTAAATTTGAGCTGTATGGCAGACCTTAGCTCTCTCTATTCTTGAAGCGCCTTTTCAGATGGCTATAATTTTTCATTTTCTTTTGTTCTTTTTCAATGTCTATAGTGATTGCCATGTATGCTCATCTGAAGGCCACCGAATCTGTTTGGTATTCCCTCTAAGAAAGTACCATGCTTATTTCTGAGTCACCAGTATCTGTTTGTCATTATGTCTAAGGAAGAAGAGCTAGTGATCAGATCTAACGGCTTGGCTTCTTGGAGTACTTGCTTTCTGGAACTCAAACTAAGATATCTGCAAAACTATTTATAAAAGAGTAATTGTATGTGTCCTATCACGACCACAGGTTTATAATTTTTGTTCTGTTCAATTTTATAAATGTTTACAGTTATCGGAAGGTGTTAAGTTATATATGGATGTAGTCCATTGAGGTCTGATGTGAACTTGTTTTAGCGCCTCTTACCATTTGTTTTATCTTATATTCTTATGGAAAAATAAAAGTTTCAGGATTTCAAAGGTCTATGAATAGTGGAAGTACATAGAAACAATTGGTACACTGAATTAGAAAAGAGGGAACACTTTTAAAGGGTACGAGGAAATATAGGCTGGGAAAGCTTATTTCAATTTAACAAATTGATAAATATCAGAACTTGACCTGGTGAGGACTTATGTGAAATGTGTTAACAGCTTCTACTTTTAAGCTGACATATGGTTGATACCCTGAGTGCATACCAAATTACGAGATCTGCAAGTCATGTAATGTATTATCACAGTACATAAAATATATCTAAAAGTTGGGAAGTACAACATAGTACATAGTAACATACACTTGTCGAAGGACCAAAAGCATCAGTGTTAGAATCTTTTTGACAAATGTCAAATGTACTGGATCAAAAGAATTTGAAACAAATTACAATTTGAATGTCAATAGCAGCGAGCTCGAAGTATCATGCTTAGTTACAAAACATATTTCAACTTCTGAGTTTAAGAAAATTCACAAACAGATCTACCAGAACCAAACACATTGTAAGCATCTAAATCTGCCATATTTCGATATAGCACTAACTTATAGATAATCTATTGGTCTTCAGCCAAACGTTGGTAGTTACGATTTAGAATTTTCCATGCCTAACCCATATGTGGTTTACCCTCTGTATGCTTCCTAGTGATTTCCCCATGGGGATTTTTAAGGAGATTTTTAGCATTGGTTTTCGTTTTACAAGAGTGCTTGGGCTGGAGAATTAAAACTTCGAATTCAGGCTTATACTTTTGCTTTCCTTTCGATTTTTTGGATATGTGTATTGATTTTGCAGCAGTTGGTGTGAAAAGCACTTGATCAAGAGGGAACATTAGTTTCTGTTGTCCCAAGCTATTTTTAAATGGATTTTGATGACTGGCTTTTCAATTAAGATATATTCTGCTTTGTAGACTTCCTGTGAGGCCAAAGTGTGGAAAGTCATTTTCAGCTGGTCCCTCTATGTATGAAGAGGTTTCCCTTTGTGTGCATATTCCCTGTGGTATTTATCCCCAACCTGTGGTGCTTTGCCTTTGTGGTTGCCAATTGTTTCTCTTTGGTGAAGCTGACTAATTGTTGTGGAGGTTCTCGAGAGCTTGTGGCCTCTGCTCTCTTTGGATAGCTTATCTATTCTTTTGGTTGATGTTCTTGGCAAGCTACAAAACCTATCCACGTGGCTATGTTCATGTCACGACCTATACCAGAAGGATTTTCTCGTAATATACTAGCTGCACCCATGCAGCCCTTACAATGTCTAAGATAATAGAGTCAGCGAACAGTTTTACTGGAGCAATGTTGAAATAGATTCTTGGACCGACCTATACTAGAACCATGATCAGAAGAAAATCTGTTAGATTTAAGGCAGTAGACCAATGCTTCAAGAACCAATATGATTTTTTCACAAATAAGGGAACTCTTTGGAAAACCAGAGCCGTTTCATGTTTGGCGGAGAAGATGGCCATGAAGGTTTGGCATCATGAGAAATATCTTCAAATCTTGACACATCTAGATTTTCAGACTTTTGGCTCATAGGAAACCCACCAGAAATATGTAGTTAAGGGGCTGAAGATAAGTTATCTTTGGCCAAGCATACAGAAATATCTTTCACAAATTATCATCCTGTCTTCTTAGTGCTATACTTATTGTTCCATCAAAGTAGAATTTGATGGAGATCAAATGGACATAGATTTCAGAAAATTATAACAGCATGCAATGAGGACATTTGATATAGAAAATATAGAATGGAGTTGAACTGGGCTGGACTGTGAAATTTTATACAATTCCTTAGTAATGAAGTTGCCAAGTGCAGTCAGAGGTTAGGTCTCAAATAAAAAAATCTGGTAGATAAGAGTTTATAGCCTTTTGTAAAAATCAGTTGAAAGCCTGGACTGTAAAATTCTTGAGAGGCCCTGCCTGTGAGGACAAGGGATCTTTTTTTTGCTTAAACTTATACATATAGTCCAAGTGTTTTGTACTATGGTTTGAACTTATGACCAAGCTCTAGAGCAAACCCAGCCTTGCAAATCCAACTGCATTAGGAGTAATCTCATATGGTTGAAAGAACTGTTGAAATGGCCTAACAATGGTCATGTCATGAAAGGCGAGGACATCAATCTTCCAGTATATAGTTGAAATTTTTGCAAGGCCGCTTTTGGGTACTAATAAACCTCATTTTTTATCAGATTAAGATTTATTTCAACACCAGTATGGCCATGCTTAAATGTTGCATATGCATGCTTCAAAAGTAGTTCTGTATTTTTTATCTGGTAACTGTGTACCAAAGCAACATCACTTATTTATTAGATCGGTCACAACCAAGTAGTTGGGTTGCTTTGTCTCTTGGTTGAAAAACGGTATTGGTTGTTGTTCAAGCATCTACACACTCATTCTGCTTCTTTTAACACATGCTTTGTTAGCAGACATATATATCCAACTTCAAAGGTGGGGCAAACAACAATCTTTTAGGTAGATACAAAATACATTTAAGATGCATGATATCCACAGTAAAATCATTCATAAGCATGAAATCTCACCTATTTTATCATACAATTAAAGTTAAATAGGCACATTCAATTATCGTATAGAATAATTCATTGTCTTGCATGGAACAGACCTCCATAATTTTATAAGGTTTATTTTAGATTTATTTTAATATGTTTAAAGTAAAGTTTCACAATTTTAAATTCATTCTTATTTATTTGAAGTAAGGTTTCACAATTTTCAATGGTGCACTTTAGATTCATTCATATATGTTTGGAATAAAGTTTCTCGATTTTAAATTCATTCTTATTTATTTGGAGTAAGGTTTCACAATTCTCAATGGTGCACCTTAGATTCATTCATATATATTTGGAGTAAGATTTCACAATTTCAAATAGGTGGAATAAGATTTCACAATTCCAAATAGTGCACTATAGATCCATTCTCATATGTTTGGACTAAGGTTTCACAATTTCAAATAGTCTATTATAAGTTCATTCTTATATATTTGAAGATAGGTGATTCTATACGCTTTAGATTCATTCATATATGTTTGGAATAAGATTTCACAATAGATTTAATCTCGTATATTTTAATTAATATTATATAATTCAAAATAACACATCATATATTTATTCCCATATAAACTTTTTACGATTTCAAATCATATATTACAAATTCATTCTGATATTATTGGAAATAAAAAACAAAAATGATCTTTTAAGAATACTACTACTAATTGCTTCACTTAATAAAGTATGTTATTTTAAAGTTTGCTAAGGCTTTTGTGCTTAATTTTCTGATGGTATTTTAGTCAACACTCAATATTTCCTCCTGCCTTATTGTATTCTTACATCTTACTAAAGTTAGATATATGAGGTCCAAGGTATTATCCATGTATTTTTCAGCAGGTGCCCTAAGTCATGGGGATGTGTTCTGCTTTGATTGAACATCCTTAGGCCTTATCATCACATTAGTATTTGACTATTTGCCATTGAGTATTTTTTATTTTTTTAAAATTGGATTCATCTTAATAATATATTTTTAAAAAAATTAAATGAATTTATTTTTATTAAATTATATATTTTAAATTTTTGTGTAATTATTTTCTATTTAATTTAATTTATTAATATTAAAAAATCAATCTTAATAATTTATATTTTTCTTATTGTAAAGTTTCAATAATTATTATAATCTTCTTTTGTATTTAATGTGGATGATAATTATGTTGGCAAATGGTCAGCACTCCTCTTGGGATTTGTGGCATCGACTAACTACCTTTCGTGGATCCATTAACTTTGGTGGTTGTATCAGGCATTAACAAGTCAACCTTTTGGTGCAACAACCATGGGGCCAACAATTAGTATCAGAGCCAAAGGTGCTAGGTTCGAATCCCCTTGGCTTGCGCTGATGGGGAGATTGTTGGAAAATGGTCAGCGCTCCCCTCGGGAATCATAACATGGACTAACTGCCTCTCGTGGATCTATTAACTTCAGTGGTTGTATCGAGCATTAACAAGTCGACCTTTTGAGTGCAACGACAACCGTGGGGCCAAAAAGTTATGTAAATGAAAAAAAATCCTAAACTTAAATTTGGGCTAATTAAATAAATACATTCAATTCAATATAAATAAATTAGATTAATTCCTAATTTGTAGGATGTGATAAAGCATGTAAAATCAAATAATCTTATATTTAGGAAATTAAATAAAATGGATTAAGGTACTTAACTCTAGGTATGATGAAGAAGAATCACTTTGATGCCAGATTAAAATTGACATGTTTCAAGATCAAAAGTGGAAATGGGATAATATTTTTATTGATTGTATTATTGGTCTCCCTTTGTTGTCATGTGGACATGATGACATCATGTTGATGCTAACAAGTTCACAACGGTGGCACATTTTTCTTTTATGAAGATCACATATAGTGCCATGAATGTGGTGGGTTTTATTAAATGATGTTACACTCCATGTAATTCTATGTAGGATTATTTTAGATTAGGAACTATCTCAATTTCCATTTTTTGGACAATTCTTCAATAGACATTGGGCACTCAACTCAACTCGAGTTTAGCATGCCACCTTGAAATTGATGAATAGAAATAGCAGGTGAACTAGGTTATAAAGGACATGCTAGACATGTATTTGATGGACCAATCTAGACAGTATGATGTCTTCACCTTGTGGAGTTCACATATAAAAATAGTTATCATAGCTCTTTGAACAAATCATGATTTAAATTACTCTATGGTGGGCCATATAGGACCCCATAAAGTTGGGACAATATTAAAGATGTGATTGTCATTAGCCTTGGGATGTTGCAAGATATGGATATATAGGTGGGTAAGTGAAAAAATATGGTGGGCCAAAAAGAGGTATTAAGTGGCCACTTTTTTTCAGAAATCAAGAAATATTGACCTTGGATGAGAAATTGAGGATAATTACACTCAAAATTTTAAGATGCAACAAAAACAAGGGTCGTAGTGCTCTTAATCTACTTTCTAAATTACTATTTTTTTTCAAAGAGTAGAGATTAAGGGATTCAAAAAAGGGAGCCACATAAATTGGTCTTGTTTTTGTCAATAAAGCATAACATAGTGTTTGTTGTGGCTCCCTCAAAAGGTTAAATTTTTTGGTATTTTTAAAATCGCTTCAGTGAGAAATTAGCTAACAACATGTAGTTTATGCCCCATTTTTTTGATAATTTTTTAATTAATATATGATTTTTTACTAATTTTCAAAGTGGAAACATCTTGAAAAATAGAAATTTGGTCGTGCTACCCCTATAATTTTTTAAACTAATTGATTTTTTTTAATATGTGTAGAATGGAGTCTATTTTATAAAAAATATAATTTATTTGAAATTTCAATGAATGGTTAAAAAAATAAAGTAAAATATACCAAACATTGGTTTGACAAAAAACACACAAACAAAATAAATTAAGATGAAAGCCTTAACATAGTCAAAATATGAAAAAAAGTTACATCGTTAAATAGTTGAAGGAGAGCCCTACCATTACCCAGTGTTTGATTTACTTGACCTTGAAACTATGTTAAACTTGATGGATTGCTTACGAACAAAGTGTGTAATTTCATAGAATGTACAAAATATGCTGCTTTTGGACATTGGGAAGCACTCAAAGCCTTTAGGTTTGGGTAAAAGCTCGTCAAAGCAGAAAAGGATTAAGTTCCCAAAAGTAAGACAAAATCGTGTTTTGGTCTACGGTAAATTTGTTTCTTCTCCTTTCTCTTTCTTCTTATTATCTTTTCGAAACTATACATGAAATAAAAATTTAAGTATAAGTTGACATTTACATATGGACATTTACTTTCTTATACTTTAAGTTATATTTTATGTATATAGTTTCAAGATGTTTGAGAGTGGTTTCAGATCTCTAGGACCTATATTATAAATTTTAGTTTTTGGAAGATCTTACAAATTTTGACTTATCAAATTTCAGTAATTAGGAGGTCAAATTTTAGTAATCAACAAGTTGTATTATCTCTCTCAAGCTGTTTATCCCTTACACTCTAGACCTCTCTCTCGCTATCCCCATCCCTCTCTCTCTCCCCCCTCTCTCTCTCTCTACCTACCTCTCCCTCCATCACTCCCTACCACTCTCTCTATTTCTCTCTATCTCACCTCTCTCTCACCTCCCTCTCTCTCCCTCCATACTTCTCTCTCCCTCCCTTCTTCCCTATCTCCTCTCTATCTCCCAATCCTTCTCTCTACCTACCTCTCCATCCATCACACCCTACCACTCTCTCTCTACACCTCTCTATCTCACATTTCTCTCCCTCATTCCCTCTCTACTTCTCTCTATCTCTCCTCTCTACCTCGCTTTCCCTCTCTACTTATATTTATCTCCTCTCTCACTCTCTACCTACCTCTCCCTCCATCACTCTTTGTTTCTCTCTATCTCACCTCTCTCCCTCCCTCCCTCTCTACTTATCTATATCTCCCCTCTCCCTCTCTACCTACCTCTCCATCCATCACTACCTACCACTCTCTCTATTGCTCTTTGTGTCACCTCTCTCTCACCTCCCATTTTCTCCATCCATACATCTCCCTCTCCTTCCCTCTCTACTCTATATCTCTCTAATCCCTCTCTACACCGTCTCAAAATGCCTTAAGCCACCACTCTTTCTACACCTCTCTAATCTCCTTCTCTCCTGCATGGCTGGCCTCTCTCTCTCTCTCTCTCTCTCTCTCTCTCTTTCCTCTCTCCTCTCTCCTCTCTCTCTCTCTCTCTCTCTCTCTCTCTCTCTCTCTCTCAGCCTTCCCTATCTAAATCTCCTCCCTCTCCCCTCTCCCTCTCTCTACCTACCTCTCCCCCCATCACTCCCTACCACTCTCTCTATTTATCTCTACCTCACCTCTCTCTCACCTCCCCCTCTCTCCCTCCATACTTCTTTCTCCCACTCTTCTTCCCTATCTACTCTTTATTGCTCAATCCCTCTCTCTACCTACCTCTCCATCCATCACACCCTACCACTCTCTCTCTAAGCCTCTTTATCTCACCTTTCTCTCCCTCCCTCCCTCATTCCCTCTCCTCTCTCTACCTCTCCTTCCCTCTCTACTTATCTTGATATCCTCTCTCCCTCTCTCTACCTACCTCTTCCTCCATCACTCTCTTTTTGTTTATCTATATCTCACCTCTCTCTCCCTCCCTCTCTACTTGTCTATAACTCCCCTCTCCCTCTCTACCTACCACTCTCTCTATTTATCTCTTTCTCACCTCTCTCTCACCTCCCACTCTCTCCATCCATACCTCTCCCTCTCCATCCATCACTCCATACCACTGTCTCTCTCTCTCTACCTACCTCTCCCTCCATCACTCCCCTGCACCACTCTCTCTGTTCTCTCTTATCACTGCTTCTCTCTCACTCCCTCTCTCTCCTCAGCCATCCAACACTCCCACTCTTTGGCCCCATCTCTCTAACCAAACTCAATCCCTCTCTACCCTACCTCTCCATCCATCACCATACCACTCTCTCTACACCTCTTTATATCACCTTTCTCTCCCTCCCTCCCTCATTCCCTCTCTACTTCTCTCTATCTCTCCTCTCTCTCTCACCTCTCCTTCCCTCTCTACTTATCTTGACATCCTCTCCCCCTCTCTCTACCTACCTCTCCCTCTATCACTCTTTGTTTCTCTCTATAATGTCCCCTTTTTAGCATGCTCATGTTTGTGGATGGTTTAGCCTATAATTTTGACCCTCATAGGTTAATAAGGATGGTTAGGGTGTCTTTTGAGGATTGTATCATCTATAGTGTTCAGTGGCATCAGTTTTTGGCTTTCGTTTAGTGTTCACAGGGCTCCAGTTGCTATACTTATGATTTATAGTATGTCAGAGGATGGTTGTGAGGGACCCTTCCTATTTTTAATAAGGCACTTGGTCATCTTGAGATTCATAGAGTTGGCCCCAATTCTAGATGATCTGATGAAATATTAAATATTGAAGGAGATATTAAATTTTAAATGGCTCAAAATAATATTTAATTATTAAAAAGGGTATTTTAAAGTTATAACTTAACATTATAACTTGAGGGTCAATTCATCATTAAAAAGGGGGCCATATTATTAATTAAATTTTGGGCGCCAAATCCAAAGTATTTAATGAAATATTAAAAAGATGACAGAAAATAACATTTAATGATATGAAATGTGCCTTTTTGAGAAATTTGACTTTCTCAAGAGGGTTTATGTATTTCACTTTGGGGTCTTTGCCATTGATTTGATTGAGAATTGGTGTTGTTGAGTTTTTTGTCTTAGAGAAGAAGCCAAGGGTTTATGAATTAGTTAGCCATACGTTAACTCTCCATTGTTGCAGCCTTTTGAAGTAGTGGAATATCTACTGAATTGGGCATACAAGAGGGCATCATATAGGTGTTCTATTTGAGAAAATTGGAGAAAATAGTCAAATGGTTTGAGTTAAATCATTAGTCATTAAATGCAGAGATTTACACCGCTTCTTCCTTGCAACCATTCATGATTATTGAGTTTGCATTCAGGGAGGAATGATCTTTAGTTTGCAGCCATGTTTGTAGCAACAAGGGTGATTTAGTGACAAGGGTGATTTTAACTTATGGGGACACTAAAAATTTAGAATAAATTTGTGAAGGGGTGCCCATGCCTACAGATCCCATCTATACCATTTTGGAGGAAAAAGGAAGTTCATTAGAGGAGAATCAAATTATTTAAGAAGTGATTTTTTACTATAATTTTCCCTGGTAGCCATGATTATTGGTCTATCTTCTTTGGGTATGATTGTAATATGATTTTCTTGCAAGTATTCAATAAAATCAGCCTTTTGGAAAGTTACAAACTAGTTAGCTAGAATTATTATTATTGCTTTCTTTCCTTTCTAGTTGTTACCTAATTTTCGCCCTCAGGCTCAATTAGGCAAGGCATCTATGTTGCAAGTGTTCATAAGGGCCAAATGGGACATTTGCATTGAGGGTTAGTTCATACATCTGATGACATTTCACAAGGGATCAATTGAAAGGTATGCCTTAATTAGTTTTAGCAAAGAAATCCTCTAAGGAAAGAGTCAGCAAGACCTCAGGGGCATCACAGTGATTGGACTTCATATGCAGATTCCTATCGGCGAGACAAAATCATTGTCCCAACGACTATCTAAGGTCTCGCCAAAGTGGAATGGCTTCGACATAATCTTGTGAATTTGATAAGAAGTCTCATCGACACTCGGATGTCTCGCTAAAGAAAGGTAGTCTCTTCGTGATGTCTCAGTGAATGAAGCTTGTCTCCCTGACTGAAGAAAAAGCAAACCCATTGCCGAGAGGTTTGGCCGATAGGCCAGGGGTCTTGCCGACAACAAAGCCCTCGTCAAGAAAGTTTGACTTCGGCAAAAGGTCTTGCCGAAGAAAGGATGTCTCCCCGATAGGCAGGGAGCCTTCGGCATAGGGTCTCAGTGATAAAGAAGTCTCAGCGACACGAAAGAAGCTCGTCGAGAGAAAAGTGATCTCGCCAAGAGTGTTCTTGAAATGAAGAGTTCATCGAGGAAAAAGGAATTCTATAAGACGTCTCAGCGAATGAGGGTGGTCTTAGTGATGGAATCAGGAATCGGTATGACTATTGGACCTCGCTATGAGGTCTTCCTGACTTGCCATGGTCTTGCCGAAGAAAATAAAGAGCTCAGTAGAATGGAACGCATTCAGGGTGACATCAAAGAGGTCTCACCGACAAAAGATGAAGGGGTCTCGGGGTAGCCTCTTACTTTCGGTAAAACATCTCATCGAAACTCAAGTGTCTTGCCGAATGAAGAGGAGCTCGAGGAGATATCGAAATGAACTCGGCAAAAGAGAAGACCTCGGTGTGAGGTCTAGGCAATGAAGGAGGTCTCGCCGACAAAAGGGAGCTTGCCGAGAAGTAATCTCAGTGAATTAAAGGGAGCCCTCGGTATGAAATTAGAAGTTTGGGATGAGTCTCTCCAACTCAACAAGTCTCCCCAACCATTAAGCACAGGAGGACGAGTGCTCGCTAGGAAAAAATCAATTCGGCAAGATGTCTTGCCAACGATAATGAGTCATGATGATAAGTTGCAGAATGATGTAATCACATCGGGGAGACAAGATTAGAGTCTCATCGACATGAAATTCTGACTGAGCGAGCGTTTGACCATCAACAGTCTCACATGGCGTATGGCTAGCCAATCAGAGGGAGCTAGGGGCGAGCCGTGGCGATCTGACCAGGGAGAAGATGATTAATAGGAGGAAAAGCAACGTGAGCTCAGGAGCATTCAAAGCAGCTCGACTAGGGGGAATTCAAAGATCGACACGAGGAGCAGAAGTGAATAAGGTGGTTGCAGAAAGATCAAGAGGGTTTCCCCTGAAGGAAATCTTTCACACCGACATGGACAACAATGATACAATCGAACGTAGCATTAAACTCAATCAAAAGATCTAAGGGCAGATCTTTTCAAAAGTAGATATTTTGTAAGCTAGAGGAGCCGACACATCTTTTGTATATAAGGCATTTTTTCCCTCTTGTAAAGGAGTTCTCCTATTGATTTTTTGAAGTCTGTGACCCTTTTGCAGTCCTCTCTCAGATTAGAAAACTTATGTAACTCATTTTGGAACATGTTATATAATACTTACATTGGATACCATTGGTGGTTCACTCTTTACCTTTTGGTTCTTGTAAAGTATTGTGCATTTTTCAAATGATTCATAAAGCTACTTAGTGAAATATTTCTTTTCCTCATAGCTTCGTTTCATGTTAGCATGCCTTTCTTTGCAAAATTAGTATTATGTATGTTACAAACTGTGTTTATTCAATTGCACATGGGCTTTGAATTTGTGAAAATCTACTTTCCTTCTTGAAAGCATGTGTATGTCAAACCTATTTGTATGCATAATCTATAGAATCTTGTTGTGCAGTCCCATATCCATCATTAGTTTTCCAGTGTAACCTAGTATCTCATTGTTCTTATCAGTTCGATGTATCACCATAGAGTTAGTTTAATTTTTATGTATTCTCCTTCTCCCTTTTCCTTATAAAAATCTATAGTTTAGGTGATGACCCAACAAGGAAGCCGACCTTCTCCAGAGGTTGACCTCTATTTACAAGAAACCCACATCTTTGGAGGTCTTCCCATGTTACACTAAAATTGTGTTTCAGATTCAACAGATTGCAACCGGTGATGCTTTAATCTTCGCGCATTGTTGCAAAATTCAAAACTTCTAGAAAACCCTCATAAACACAAAAAAAACAAAGTCACAAAACAAGGGCATGAAGAGTTCTTACACTCTCTATCTCACCTCTCTCTCCCTCCCTACCTCTCCCTTCCTCTCTACCTACCTCTCCATCCATCACTACCTACCACTCTCTCTATTGCTCTCTATCTCACCTCTCTCTCACCTCCAAATTTCTCCATCCATACCTCTCCCTCTCCTTCCTCTATACTTTGTATCCCCCTAATCCCTCTCTACCTATCTCTCCATCCATCACTCGCTACCACTCTCTCTACAACTCTCTATCTTATTTCTCTCCCTCCCTCCCCTCTATCTCTCTCTACTTCTCTCTCTCTATCTCTCTCTCTCCCTCTCTTTACCTACCTCTCTCGTCATCACTCACTACCACTCTCTATTTCTCTTTATCTCACCTCTCTCTCACCTCCCTCTCTCTCTCTCCATACTTTTTTCTCCCTCTCTCTACCTACCTCTCCATCCATCACACCCTATCACTCTCTCTCTACACCTCTTTATCTCACCTTTCTCTCCCTTCCTACCTCTCCCTCCCTCCCTCATTCCCTCTCTACTTCTCTCTATCTCTCCTCTCTCTACGCCTCCTTCCCTCTCTACTTATCTTTATCTCCTCTCTCCCTCTCTACCTAACTCTCCCTCCAACACTCTCTCTTTGTTTATCTCTATCTCACCTCTCTCTCCCTCCCTCTCTACTTTTCTATCACTCCCCTCTCCTTCTCTACCTACCTCTCCATCCATCACCGCCTACCACTCTCTCTATTTCTCTCTTTCTCACCTCTCTCTCGCCTCAAACTCTCTCCATCCATACCTCTCCTTCCCCCCCCCTCTCTCTCTCTTTGTCCCTCCCTCTGTCCCCCTCTTTCTCTATCAGTCTCTCCTTCCCTCTCTACTCTCTATCTATCATCTCCCTCCCTCCCCCTATTTTCACTCTCCCCCTATGAGGGTTGAGGGTGTAAGGTTTAGTGTTTAAGGTATAGGGTTGAGGTTATAGGGTTAAGTTTATAGGGTATAGGGATTAGGTTTTAGGATATTAGGTATAAGGTTGAGGGTATAGCGTATAGGGATGAGGGTTGAAGGTGTGGGGTTTAGGGTTAAGGGTTTAAGGTATAGGTTTGAGGGTATTTGGTTTAGGGTTGAGGTTTGAGGGTATAAGGTTAAGTGTATAGGGTATAGGTATTAGGGTTTAGGATATTGGGTATATGGTTTAGGGTGTATGGCTTAGGGTATAAGGTATACGGTTAAGGGTTGAGAGTGTGTGGTTGAGGGATAATGTTTAGGGTTTAGGGTATAAGGTTAAGGGTATAGGGTATAGGGATGAGTGTTGAGGGTGTAGGTTTTAGGGTTTAAGGTATAGGGTTGAGGGAATAGGGTTAAGT
>VDFB02067132.1:0-16968 GCA_007258455.2 Sequoia sempervirens
ACGTCTATGCACCACTTGATGATGGGTCCATTTCCGAGCACCAATTGGATGATGCGGCCACCTACCTTGTAGTTATTGATAAGTATTTGGCGTATAAGGTAGAATGGGATAAGTCAGTCAAACACTCAAAGGATGAGATTGCGTCCATTGAGAATCGACTTAGGGTTCTACCCCTACCACCAATCGTGGGCCTAGATGAGACATTCTTGAAAGTACATGAAGAGCCAGGTCAGAGCAGAGATAATAGGGAAGGGAGCTAATGATAGGCTACAACGCGATTTGTGCTTCCCCATTATCTTCTCGCGCATCAGTCCGAATTGCATTACAGATCTCAGGCCGACTTGGATGAGACATGCATTGAATGCTTATTTGACCGGCCATGAGACTCTCTGGGCCAGGTGGTTGTGTCGAGTTATTGCTGCGAAACCCTTGCCTTGCTGACAAATTCCTGGGGGAATTCTATATATTGGGCATGTCGCCTCATTTGTAAAGGGTTAGAACAGTTAGAAATAGTTGGAAGGTTAGAATTTGTAACTGAGAAACGTAGATCGAGCTAGTTAGAAGTAGAAGTAAGTTAGCCAGGTAGTTTCTATCTAAAATGAAATATGCAGCAACAAAGCGAATTGTTGCTACAGTGAACAATTTGAATACAAGAAATGACATTGTGATTTGGTGCCATACTTGTTTCTTTTGTTTTGCATGGTTCCAGTTATTCCATCTTTAAAATTTCTTTGAGAAGGTTAATGTTTAGATTAGATTTGATTTAATAATGTTTGTGATTCAATACTTGAATGTTGCAACAATCCTTTAGTCCACACTTTTCGCAACCAACTGATTTTTAGTTGCTTTGCAAAGTTAGCCTGGACTTTATATTCCGTGTGCTTAAGTTCGATTGTAAAGATTTGTTCATTTTTTAACTGCAATAGGGTTATTTGAATGAAGGTTTATGATTTGAAAATCTTAACACCTTATAAGATTGCACTGTTTTATGTGAGATTGTAGATTTATCTTGGTCAAGTAGAAATCAATTTTGAAGGATTGGTCCATTTTGAGTATTGGTGACTTTCGTTGTTAATCTTAGGTTTAGTATTAAGCTTGGAAATCTCTTTGAAACCCTTCTCTTTTTCTATTTCTTTGATTATTGGGTTAAAACTAGGATTGAAGCATCATCAGATTGTTAGATCTGATAAAATTGATTCAACATTTGCTCGTAGTAAGGTCCCATTGTGATTACCAGCATTTTCACATTTCGTTACTGAGTTGTTTATGCACTGTCAAGACCTGACATTAGAGACCTTGGGGTTATCTATTGAGGCTTGCCGATAGAGATTTACCTTTCAAGAGAGATAGGATATCATATTCTGTCTGGCTGTTATTTTGTAGAAAACACAATCAACATGAACTGGCGCTAGAAAGAGGGCCTGAACAAGCAAGCTGGATCGATTTTTGAACGCCATCTCTCATGAGAGATTAAGAAGAAGAACAATATCTACTCTAGGAGAGCAAGAGTTTTAGGAATTACCAGACCCTGCTTGGTCGAGGAGAGCCGAACGAAGGTGACATTGCTGGAGGTTGGGTGAGCCTTTATGCTGAAAATCTGAGATGTGATAGATCTCTAGATCTGAAAAAGTACAAGTTTTGAGTCAAGATGGAAAATCAATCTTATGTTTTTCATGGTGGAAATAGTCTTCAGATTGATTTTCCGCAACTTTGCGAGTCTTTGAATAAGAGATTGGATCTCTGGAATGGTAAGGGTTTGCATCATTATGCATTGTCAGACAAGTGCATAATTTATAATACCTGTAGACACAGTGAGTTGGGATGCCTAGAATTTTTGGTCCAAATCGTGAGGATTTTGCAAAGGGGTATTTTCATGCAGGACTTTCCTGAACCATTAGCCTCTACAGACCTAGGGTTTATTGACGCTACAATTGAGGCATTTATGTAGATAGTTGAAGATCAGCTTGTTAGTGGTAAGTGTTTACAAGATTTCATCTCATCTAAATGGTGTAGAGTTCATAATGCAGCCCATTCAGAGTTCACTTGTCGCTCATGTGTGGATGCCATAATTAAAGTTGGAAGATACCTAGAGTGGAAAGAAAAGTTATACAAGGAATGCATTACAGAGAGGCCAACAAATTTTGAATCTAGAGATGATGTTGCAGTTGATGTTGAGGTGGCTCTGGAAAGAACTGAGTATAAGGAATGCAAGTCCCAGGCATTAGAGTTAATAGAGGAACATTTAAGTGAAGAGCTACCTGTAAAGATCAAGGAGGATGTTCCTACAAAAGTTAGTCAGTTTTTTGAAAATATAGTGGAGGATGAGTTGCAAGAAAAGGGAGTTACCATACCAGCTCTTCCCTTCCAGGATGAAGATCTGATACAAACTAGATATAAAGAGTTTGTTGCCAAAATTAAGAAAGATTGGACAAGCTTGAGCTACGGTGTTTTCCTAGAGGAGTTGTTGTTACCAGCTTGGTCCAGGATACATGAGGAAGAGCATTTAGAATTCACATGCTTCCAGTGTCAGGCAGCTGTAAAAGAGGTGGAGGAACGGGTACCATTGCCACAACATGCAAGGGATAGACAAAAGGATACATCAAACGAGTCCCTGATGGAAGAATTTCAACGAGTTGCTGATGAATGCCCTGAAGAACATGAGGAAGAAATTAATGGAATGGCCAACATTCGTGATAACTATGATCAAGAGTCTGAACCAATGCCAACGGAGAAAGAATTCAGGGAGTTCCCTCATTTATCAAATTATGTTTTTTCTCTATCTGTTGATGAATTAAGCATTAAAAACTTACAGACTTTATGCATCAATAATTATATAGCTAATGTGGATATTGGCATGTAGGAAAATTTGAATGATGCTAAAAATAGTAATGTTGAAGTCATAATTGATGGGTGTGATCACACAGATGCAAGGAGAAATGTGCTTAAAGGCCAGCCTATGGTGCTTTTTCATGAGCATCCTATTGAGAAATCTGCTATACAAGACAACGTTTCTGAATTTTCATCATTGATTCCTCATGGAAATACTCCAACAGGCGAAGGAGGTATATTGCATCATCAGTGGAGACCTCCTGACGACATAGATATCAGCTCTTCACTATTGAAGAATGATGAATACCACATTCAGTCTACAACCATGAAAAATCAGGTTGTTTCTTTCTTTATTGAAAATTCTGGATCTTATCAATTTGATTACGAAGGTTTAGGAGAGACAACTTGCGTATGGATTGATCATGGTTTCAATGAGTTGCCTCAATTGTTGATCATTCCTGATTATGAGGTTGAGTTTGAATGCTGCATTATTGAGCATTGTTTTGCTGAATATAAAGATGAATTCACATTCTTAAGGACTATTACCATCACCTTGTTGCTTATTCATGCCCTGAAGAGTCAAGTAGGGGTGGGTCTCAATTCACCATGTCTGATGATGAGTGGTTATGAGTCTTTTGTACATAGTTAGGATGGATTGCTTTAGATTAGGTTTCCTTTCTGCGTTGCTTTTGTTTGTTTTGGGTTAGTGTAGGTTTTCTTTTGGTTTGTTTATTTTTTCTCTGCTCTTGCTTTGGGGGTTTCTCTATTTTCGCTTGGGTGTGTTGCACCTGCATGACAAATCTACCTTCTCTGGAATTGTTCTAAGTATTTCCTGGGTGAACTTTAGTCTTGCATCTTGAAAGGATGGTTGAAGTCTATGCTATTGCCAACAGTCTTAATGTCGTATTTATAGAAGATTGAGTCATTGGTGTGGATTTGAATTTGAAATACTCTGAAAATATTATATCCATTATATATCTTAAGAACCCTGATGTCACTATAGGAATCCTTGTGAAGTCTTGTCAAGTGAAAAATCCTATTTTTGCTTCAACGCCACTGTGGTTCTCAGCCCTGAGTGTGAACTTCATTGTTCACAAGTTGAAATGAAAATGACATATAAAGAATATCAAAAGAAAGAAAAGTGAAATATTGACTATCAAAAGAATAAATTCAACTTATCAGGGATACCTGAATATCTCTACCGGGGCTATGGATGTCTGGCTGGCAGTAGAGCTATGTTCAGGAGAGTCACAACAATAACCTTGTCGGGGCTATGGATGCCTGACTGGCAGCGAGGCCCTATCCAGGTTTCTTTTGAAGTTAGAATCCTTACGTAGCCTGACTTGACTGAACTTGGTTCCTGTAGTAACTTAAGGAAGGAAATGAACTCATGTGCACACACTTGGATTTTCAGTTTGTGGAAGGTTTGATCTATCCTTTGGTTCTGATTCTTTAAATATTGCATTCTGACTTGATTGTTTGATGGTGAGATTGAAACAAAAGATTTTGGGTTCTTGATTCCTGTTCGTCATCAAATGCTCTGGAGCATTCTCCCAGCAGAAGTCGCCATTTGTTGTGCAATTTTTCGCACACACACCCTACTGTAAGCAGGGACCCTCTTTCGCTTCGGTTTTGGTGTTTTGGCCCTTTCTTTTGAGGTTTTGTCTGACCTAGGCATGTGTTTAAATTGTTTATTTTGAATGCCTTAGTGTTTTCCTAGGTTATTCATTGAAAATCTTGAGTTCTGGATGAATTTCAGGCTTTTGCTCGGATTTGGGATTTTCTACCCTGGTTGGATTGTCCCGAATCCTGCTTGGACTCTGGCTGGACCCTTGTTATTAGGGGATTCTTGTTCTTCACAGATTTCCATGTGGGCCGGATTTTCCTGGATTCCGCCCTGTTGTGGGATTCCCGAATTCCTTCTCTGGCTGTCTTTTCGACTGCATTTATGGGTCTGTGCATGTTCTGAAAAGTATACTTAACTCGATTCCTGAGATCTTTTGCGCCATTATGCTCACTATTTTCCATTGTCTGAGTTAAGAGCCACATCCTTAGAGTTTGTTCTTTGAGCTTTTGGCTTTGATTTGGGTGTTTGGGTTTGAATTGGTCTCATTTGGTGGTGATTTCTTGTGCATTATAGTCTGTGTTCGTGGTGGACACCATTGAGCTTCGCGTTTGCTGCTTCTGAGATCAGTTCCTGCTTTATAATGGTATGTGTCTGATTGCTCTGCTTTGAATTGAATTATGAATGGAACGATGGTATTGTGAGGGCTTGTGGGATTTGAATTCCTGTGCATTTGTTTGTTTCGTGCTAGGGTTGTTTGGTATTGTATCCTTTGTCATCTCCCAGGCGAGTTTTGAGTTCATGTGTCCATCTGCATTTTAATGAATCCTGCCTGAGAGTGATTAGTAAACCCTAGTGATGACTCGACAATTGAAACAACTAAATTCTGAACGTGCCTGTGTGCTAATGGCAGATGAGTAGGGTTTTTATACCTAGGGCAGTGCCATATCAGGTGATTTTGTCTTAAGATTGACATAGAATGCAAAGAAAATTCATGATAGGTCCGTCCCTGACTTGCCCTAAGTTAAAATTTTTGAAAATCCATAGTCGTGGCTCAACGTCACAGTCTGAGATAATCTATCCCTCCTAAATTTCGTTTGCTGTGACCATTCGAGGTCGCTGAGATATCATATCGACCACCTTAAGGTTCGCCGAAGTGGTTTTCCTAGGCTCATGTTGGTTCACCATGACACTATCATTTTTACACTGATGAAATCCTTTATGCATATCAGTCGGCGGGACCTTTGCTTTCACCGAGACCTCACCCCATGAGAAGATTTCTCATCAACATGCTTGTTTATACTTGCTTTTGGCCAAACAAGTCCTAGTCACAAAAAGGTCATGGCGGGATCCAGTGGCTTTACCGATATTCCTTTTCTTCACTAAGACCTCCCCCTTTCGATGAGACCTTTCGCCGAGCATATCCTGCTCTTGTCGAGTGACCTTCCGTCAGGGTGACTTCATAATGTCGGCAAGAGGTTATGCCGATGGGACTTCATATTGCTGAAACACTGCGCGATCGGCAAGACCTCTAGCCAAATTCAAAACCTAATGCCTGTCGGCAAGACACCACAGCTTCGTTGAGACCTCATATCGAGAACTTTAGTCTGGCCGAAGTGTTTTTTTAGACCCCGAAAGTCGGTGGGACAAGATGATTTTGCCAAGACTTCTCAGTGAGATGATTGACCCTTGCCGAAACTTTCGTTCCGGGATTCCCCATTAGTTCGAAACTTTTCCCTGACCGTAGATTTCCGCCGAGTCCGGATTTCTCTAAAATCCGTCGTCTCCCAGATTTCCTGAAAATCCTCTTTGGCCCGTTCTTCGCGGAAATCCGTCCCTCACGGATTTCCCCGAAATTTGGTGAAATATAAAGGAACATGAAATAATTGGATTCGTTTACAATTCATGATGCATTTGATGATTATTTCATGTCGTATTTGAATCTCCCATGTAAATTTATTGATGGAAAATGATCAAATTTAATGATTAAGTAGGTGTTTCCAGGTTATTCTGTTGGAATCCGATCAGTCTGGAATTTCTTGAATTCCTCTCTGGCTTAGATTCTACGGATGGTCTTGAAGCCCGAAATGTGTTATGGTCATTCTATATGAGATTTAATGACACCTTGACTATATGAGATGCATTCTAATGGTGTTCTGATGAATTAACCTTGCTTTCCTGTGGTTTTATTTATGTTTTCATGTTGAGTGTAGGTTGAATCGAGCAAAGCAGCAGCTGGTTCCTCGTTATCCGATGCAGAGAGGATTAAGCTGGACATTAAGAGCAAGGTCCTTGAGAGTAAGATCACTTATGTCTGGTCAGAAGTCACTGATACAAATGTTGGCCTCTGGGACTATGAGGAATTTAAAGCAAGGATGGCAGCCAAAGATCCTCCTTTGGTGACTAGAAGAATAATGGAATCCAGTTTGTCCCATGTTGCTGGTTTCCCCTCTACAGTGCGATGTTATGAGCTGGTCCTTGAGTGCACCAGGCACTATGATCAGAATACACAGATGATAATTTGTCCTCAAGGGAAAGTCGTCGCCAATCTCAACCCGGTTTCCATTGCCCAAACCTTTGACATGCCAGATTGGTCTCATGTGGTGGGATTCACCATTGAGGCGTGGGAGTTCATGATAGCCAGGGCGCAGAGAATCACAGTCTATCAGCTCTTGAACAGGGCTTAAAGTCCCACTATTCAATTGCCCTAGCGGTGACCGAGGAAACAAAAATTCAGGAGTACTATGATGCCATCACCTTTCACAACAGGGTGCCCTAGATTGAAGAGTCTTGTACATTTTGAGGGGTGGATGTGCCATGCAATTTGTGAGGATGGAACAAGAAAAGATTGACTACCATTGGGCATGGGTCATCAGCCAAGTAATTCACAAAAAAATGTCCAATGTGTTGCAAAGAAAGACCTTCACACTGACCTCATATTTGGTCTATGTGTTGGCTAGATTCCATCCCTATAGAGGATTAGATACAAAGGGAATTTTTGGACAAGATATTATCTATGAGGTTTACCCTCAGTTGTATTTAGGAAGCTCAGACTACACGAGGGAAAATGATGCATTTACCATGCATATCGAGGAGTCTTCGAGAGCGAGCATGCAAAATTTTAAGATGGAAGCGAGAACTCTATAAAATATGATATTATAGTTTATTTTAATTCCTAACCTTCTCTACATTTGAATTGATGACCGAGGTATCCCAATGACCACATTATATTGTTGGAAGTAACAAGATAGCTTTGTGATTTTGATGCCACTGTCAAGAAGGACAAACACAAGATTGGATTTGGCAGGGATTTTCCCCTAAGGATTGGCACTGGAGAGGTTTGTCCTTCCATTACTTTTGCCCAGGCTTCTGAAGAAGAAATGAGTGCTCTTGGCCTGTCTTTCCATTCTGAGAAATCCAGGTTTGACATCACAGGGGAAGTTCAAAAGAGGGCCAGTAGGGAATATAGCCATAAGGTGAATATAGAGGATTACTGGGCCAATTGTGGTGATGAATATGAGGTCAGAAAGAAGAAATTCTCGGCTTCGATGGATCTGATCTGGGTATATATTAAGGGTGAGGTACAGATCAATTCGAGATGATGAGGGACCACGATTAGGGGATCATGCGCACCCTGTAAAGAAGCTGATAAGAATAAAACATAATTTGGTGATGTAGGCAGTTAGAAGAGGAACAAATAGAACTGAAGCAACTGATGGAGCCAGTCATTAAAGTTACCAAGTTGTGACTTAAACACACTATGTGGGAGTTGGAAAATAAAGGAGTGAAATGCACTTATAACCTGATGGGAGACTTACATTCCCATTCCACTTCTGAGGAGTCCATGGGGCAGCAAGATCCTAAAGGTAAGGGCAAACTGGACTCACAGCTGCACCATGCTTGCAGCTGCAGCCTTTGCCTTTTCCATTTGTAAAAGCACTTGGCCTTTGCCATTTGAAAAAACAGAAACTGCTGTGTGCCTCGAGAATCAAAGAAAAAAAAGGTGTTAAGGAAATAGAGGTCCAAGAGATAGAGAAACAGAGAAGGCCAAAGGCTAAGAGGGGGACAAGAACTAAAAGATCTGAACAAAAGGAAGTCGAAGAACATAATCCCAAGATTGATGCTCCTGTGCTGAAGAGAAGAAGAATTGGGAAATTTTCAGAGTAGGTAATCTCCCCACCAATTGTGAATGTTGAAAGTTCAGAGGAGAAAGCAAAGGTATATACAAAGAGGTCTAGTACTCCTTCTCCCAAGAATGATGTGCCTAAGGCAGATTTTCCTTCCGCCACTCTTCATAAGGAGCATCATGATGATGTGCCTCTCGCTCATGAAGCTCAAAGCAAACCAAGTGAGTCAAGGGATGCTGAGAGGCATCCAGATACTGAAGGGGAAGAGTTTCATGAAGGTGAACTCTACAGTGCGGAGGCTGAAATTGAAAAAGAAATACAATCTCCTTTGATTGCACATACAGATTCTCCTGTTAGGACTGAGGAAGTTGAGTCTCCTTCAAGAGAAGTAGAGGCAATGAGAGATCCATCACCTGAACATAAGGGAAAGCATATTGAAAAGGAAGGCAAGATGGATGAGACCCCTGAGAAACACAATTTAAAGGAAAGGATATCGAAGGATCAGCAGGGAGAGGTGCAAGTTGATTCACAATTGGAGCCCACCGTCCCAGAGTGGTTGTACAAAGAGATAAAGAGGAAACAAGTTGTGGTAGAAGACATGCCACCAAATTGGGATGCACTCCTAGCCAAAATTGGGAAAGATAAAGGTAAGAAGAGGGATAGAGTGATATCAGAGGTTGAAATGGATGATGCACATAGAAAAGTTGTTCATATCACCACCCCTGCTCTAGACAAAGATAGAAATGATGTGGTCGGAAAGGATTAAGTGTTCAGACTCTCAATCTGGGGCCTACATCAGCTGAGCAGGATATTGAAGATTATGAGGTCTTCAGTACTATTATTGTGGATCGATTAAGGAAGGAAATGAAGACCAAGCAGGAGCTGAAGAAAGAGAATGTAGATCTCAAGAAATTCTTGGAGGAATTGATGAAGCCACTGCAGTCTATTAATCCCTCTTCCTCTGCTACAAATCCTCTACCTCAGGAGACCATCACCGAGCTAGAAAAGATGAAAGCATCCACTATTGCCACTGTGAATTAGCTGAGGGGTGCAGGTAAAAGGTGATGAAGCTATCAAGGAGATCCAATCAACTGGAATGGATGCCGCAAGGACCACTGAATGATTGAAGCAGATAATGACACAAGATAAAGAGGACACTGACCTCCTTCTACAGAAAACCAGGACTATAATGGAGTACACTCAGGATAGGTTGGTGAGTGACGGGATCCTTCCTTCTTCTAGAGTTTTCGAACCATGGGAATGGTTTGAGGCATTGCAAATCAGGCAGAAGGTGTTGAAGAATATTTACAAACAAAGAAAACACATTGACAACACATTTGAAAATACAATGCGTGCTTTTTCGAAGAGATAGCGGAAGAAGATCGCTTAAATATCTGAACTTGGAGCAGTTGAAGTGGTGGCATGGCGTCTATGCACCACTTGATGATGCGGTCCATTTTCAAAGCACCAATGAATTGGATGATCGGCCACCTGCTTATGGCGGTTATGATAAGTATTTGCGTATAAGGTAGAATAGGATAAGTCGATCAAGGCGCCTCAAAGATGAGATTGCGTCAACGAGAATAGACGGGTTCCTGCTACCGCCACCAGCCATTACAGATGAGCGTTCGCGAAAGAGTACCGAAGAGCGAATTGACGGGAGAATAATAAAGGGAAGGGCTAATGTCGGTTGCGGCCTTGATTTGTGCTTCTCTATTATCTTCCCATGCATCGTATGAGCTACAGATCTCGAGCCGACTTAGACGTGATATGCATTTAATGCCGGTTTGACCCATTTCGAAGACTCTCTTGGCCGGGTGGTTGTGCCGAGTTATTGCTACAAAACCCTTGCCCCTTGCCTAGCCGATGGGTTCCTGGGGATTTCTATATATTGGGCATGTCACCTCATTTGAAAGGGTTAGAAATAGTTAGAAGGTTAGAAATTGTAACCAAAATATAGAGAAGAGCTAGTTAGAAGTAGAGTAAGTTAGCAGGTAGTTGCCCTCAAGCAAATATTGTAACAAAAAGCTAGAATTGTTGCTACAGTGAACAATTTGAATACAAGAAATGACATTGTGATTTGGTGCCATACTTGTTTCTTTTGTTTTGCATGGTTCTTGTTATTTTATCTTTAAAATTGCTTTGAGAAGGTTCATGTTTAGATTAGATTTGATCTAATAATGTTTGTGATTCAATACTTGAATGTTGTAGCAATCCTTTAGTCCATACTTTTCGCAACCAACTGATTGTTAGTTGCTTTGCAAAGTTAGCCTGGACTTTATATTCCGTGTGCTTAAGTTCGATTGTAAAGATTTGTTCATTTTTTAACTGCAATAGGGTTATTTGAATGAAGGTTTATGATTTGAAAATCTTAACACCTTATAAGATTGCACTGTTTTATGTGAGATTGTAGATTTATCTTGGTCAAGTAGAAATCAATTTTGAAGGATTGGTCCATTTTGAGTATTGGTGACTTTCGTTGTTAATCTTAGGTTTAGTATTAAGCTTGGAAATCTCTTTGAAACCCTTCTCTTTTTCTATTTCTTTGATTATTGGGTTAAAACTAGGATTGAAGCATCATCATATTGTTAGATCTGATAAAATCGATTCATCATTTGCTCGTAGTAAGGTCCCATTGTGATTACCAACATTTTCACATTTCGTTACTGAGTTGTTTATGCACTGTCAAGACTTGACATTAGAGACCTTGGGGTTATCTATTGAGGCTTTCCGATAGAGATTTACCTTTCAAGAGAGATAGGATATCATATTCTGTCTGGCTGTTATTTTGTAGAAAACACGATCAACATGAACTGGCGCTAGAAAGAGGGCCTGAACAAGCAAGCTGGATTGATTTTTGAACTCCATCTCTCATGAGAGATTAAGAAGAAGAACAATATCTGCTCCAGGAGAGCAAGAGTTTCAGGAATTACCAGACCCTGCTTGGTCGAGGAGAGTCGAACGAAGGTGACATTGCTGGAGGTTGGGTGAGCCTTTATGCTGAAAATATGAGATGTGATAGATCTCTAGATCTGAAAAAGTACAAGTTCTGAGTCAAGATGGAAAATCAATCTTATGTTTTTCATGGTGGAAATAGTCTTCAGATTGATTTTCTGCAACTTTGTGAGTCTTTGAATAAGAGATTGGATCTCTGGAATGGTAAGGGTTTGCATCACTATGCATTGTCAGACAAGTGCATAATTCATAATACCTGTAGACACAGTGAGTTGGGATGCCTAGAATTTTTGGTCCAAATCGTGAGGATTTTGCAAAGGGGTATTTTCATGCAGGACTTGCCTGAACCATTAGCCTCTACAGACCTAGGGTTTATTGACGCTACAATCGAGGCATTTATGCAGATAGTTGAAGATCAGCTTGTTAGTGGTAAGTGTTTACAAGATTTCATCTCATCTAAATGGTGTAGAGTTCATAATGCAGCCCATTCAGAGTTCACTTGCCGCTCATGTGTGGATGCCATCATTAAAGTTGGAAGATACCTAGAGTGGAAAGAAAAGTTAGACAAGGAATGCATTACAGAGAGGCCAACAAATTTTGAATCTAGAGATGATGTTGCAGTTGATGTTGAGGTGGCTCTTGAAAGAACTGAGTATAAGGAATGCAAGTCCCAGGCATTAGAGTTAATAGAGGAACATTTAAGTGAAGGGCTACCTGTAAAGATCAAGGAGGATGTTGCTACAAAAGTTAGTCAGTTTTTTGAAAATATAGTGGAGGATGAGTTGCAAGAAAAGGGAGTTACCATACCAGCTCTTCCCTTCTAGGATGAAGATCTGATACAAACTAGATATAAAGAGTTTGTTGCCAAAATTAAGAAAGATTGGACAAGCTTGAGCTATAGTGTTTGCCTAGAGGAGTTGTTGTTACCAGCTTGGTCCAGGATACATGAGGAAGAGCATTTAGAATTCACATGCTTCCAGTGTCAGGCAGCCGTAAAAGAGGTGGAGGAACGGGTACCATTGCCACAACATGCAAGGGATACACAAAAGGATACATCAAACGAGTCCCTGATGGAAGAATTTCAACGAGTTGCTGATGAATGCCCTGAAGAACATGAGGAAGAACTTAATGGAATGGCCAACATTCCTGATAACTATGATCAAGAGTCTGAACCAATGCCAACGAAGAAAGAATTCAGGGAGTTCCCTCATTTATCAAATTATGTTTTTTCTCTGTCTGTTGATGAATTAAGCATTAAAAACTTACAGACTTTATGCATCAATAATTATATAGCTAATGTGGATATTGGCATGTAGGAAAATTTGAATGATGCTAAAAACAGTAATGTTGAAGTCATAATTGATGGGTGTGATCACACAGCTGCAAGGAAAAATGTGCTTAAAGGCCAGCCTACGGTGCTTTTTCATGAGCATCCTATTGAGAAATCTGCTATACAAGACAACGTTTCTGAATTTTCATCATTGATTCCTCATGGAAATACTCCAACAGGCGAAGGAGGTATATTGCATCATCAGTGGAGACCTCCTGACGACATAGATATCAGCTCTTCACTATTGAAGAATGATGAATACCACATTTAGTCTACAACCACACAAAATTAGGTTGTTTCTTTCTTTACTCAAAATTCTGGATCTTATCAATTTGATTATGGAGGTTTAGGAGAGACAAGTTGCATATGGATTGATCATGGTTTCAATGAGCTGCCTCAATTGTTGATCATTCCTGATTATGAGGTTGACTTTGATTGCTGCATTATTGAGCATTTTTTTGTTGAATATAAAGATGAATTTGCATTCTTGAGGACTATTACCATTACCTTGTTGCTTATTCATGCCCTGAAGAGTCAAGTAGGGGTGGGTCTCAGTTCACCCTATCTGATGATGAGTGGTTATGAGTCTTTTATACATAGTTAGGATAGATTGCTTTAGATTAGGGTTTTCCTTTTTGATTTGCTTTTGTTTGTTTTGGTTAGTGTAGGTTTGCTTTTGTTTCATTTTTTTTTTGCTCTACTCTTGCTTTGAGGGTTTCTCTTTTTTCGCTTGGATGTGTTGCACCTGCATGGAAAATCTATCTTCTCTGGAATTGTTCTAAGTATTTCCTTGGTGAACTTCGGTCTTGCATCTTGAAAGGATGGTTGAAGTCTTTGCTATTTCCAACAGTCTTAATGTCAGATTTATAGAAGATTGAGTCGCTGGTATGGATTTGAAGTTGAAGTACTCTGAAAATCTTATATCTTTCATATATCTTAAGAATCCTGATGTCACTATAGGAATCCTTGTGAAGTCTTGTCAAGTGAAAAATCCTAATTCTGCTTCAGTGCCACTGTGGTTCTTAGCCCTGAGTGTGAGCTTCATTATTCACAAGTTGAAACGAAAGAGATATATAAAGAATATCAAGAAAGAAAAAATGATGGAAATATTGAGATATCAAAATAAATTCAACTTATCGAGGGGATACACGAATGTCTCTCACAGAGGCTATGGGCATGGGTAGAGCTATGTTTAGGAGGGTCTACTTGATAACCTCATCGAGGGGCTAGCAGTTCGTTGGCAGGCCCTATCGGTTGCTTTTGAAGTTAGAATCATTACGTAGCTTGACTTGACTAACTTGATTTCTGTAGTAACTCAAGGAGAGTAGACTCATGTGCACACACTTGGATTTTTAGTTTATGGAAGGGTTTGATCTATCTTTGGTTCTAAATTCTTTAAATCTTTGCATTCTGACTTGTTTGTTTGATAGTGAAATTGAAACTAGAGATTTTGGGTCCTTGATTACTATTTGTCATCAAATGTTTTGGAGCATTTTCCTAGTAGAAGTCACCATTTGTTGTGCAGTTTTTGCACACACACCCCATTGAAAGCAGGTCCCTCTTTCGCTTCGGTTTTGTTGTTTTGGCCCTTTCTTTTTGAGGTTTTTTCTTACCTAGGCATGTGCTTAAATTGTTTACTCTGAATGCCTAAGTGTTTCCCCCAAGTTATTTATTGAAAATCTTAAGTTCTAGATGAATTTTTGGGCTTTTACCCTGATTCGAGATTTTCTGCCCTAGTCATATTTTTTCGGATCCTGCTTAGACTTCGACTGGACCCTTGTTGTTCGAGGAATTTGATCCTCGCAGTTTCTATGTGGTGGATTTTCCCTGATTCTTCACATCGTTAGTTCGAATTCTTTCTATGGCTATCTTATCGACTACATTAATGGCTCCATGCGTGTTTTGAGAATTGTATTTAACGAGTTGAGAGATCTTTTAAGCCATTGTGCTCACTATTTGTTGTTATGCGAGTTGAAACCACATCCTTAGAAGTTGTTCTTTGATTTTAAGCTTTGTTTTGGGACATCGGCTTTGACTTGATGGTTGGTGGTGATTTCTTGTGCGTTATTGCCTGTGTTCATTGTGGACACCCTTGAGCTTCGTGTTTGCTACTTCTGAGATCAATTCCCGCTTTATAATGGTATGTGGCTGATTGCTCTGCTTTGAATTGAATTATGAATGGGCTTGTGGGATTTGAATTCTGGTGTATTTGTTTATTCCGTGTTAGGGATTGTCTGGTATTGCATCCTTTGTCATCTCCCAAGAGATTTTTGAGTTCACGCGTCCATCTGCATTTTAATGAATCTTGCTTGAGAATAATTAGTAAACCCTAGTGACGACTCAACAGTGGAAACAACTAAATTCTGAACGTGCCTGTGCGCTAATGGTGGATGAGTAGGGTTTTGGACATAGGGCAGTGCCATGTCAGGTGATTTCTTCTTAAGATTGACCTAGAATACAAAGAAAATTCATGAGAGGTCCGTCCCCGACTTGCCCTAAGTTAAACTTTTTGAAATCCTTAGTTGGTTTAGTGTCTGGATGAAATCGAGACTCTCCGTCCCTTCCAAATTCCCTTCGTTGTGACCATTCGAGATCGCTGAGATATCATATCGACCACCTTGAGGTTCGCCGAAGTGGTCTTCCTAGGTTCATGTTGGATCACCGTGACACTATCATTTTTACACCAATGAAATCCTTCATGCATATCAGTCGGCGAGACCTTTACTTTCGCCAAGACCTCACCCCGTGAGGAGATGTCTCATCGACATGCTTGCTCATACTCACTTTTGGCAAGACAAGTCCTAGTCGCCAAGAGCTCATAGTGGGATCCAGTAGCTTTACCGATATTCGTTTGCTTCGCCAAGACATCCGTCCTTCGGCGAGACCTCCCACCAAGCACTTTTCACTTTCATCGAAGCTCTTTGCGAGTTGATATTTAGTCACCAGGACACTATAATTCTCATGCCGAAAATCTTTCTGTCGGCAAGACAAACCTCATCACCAAGAGCTCATAGCGGGTTCCTTCCATCTTGCCGATCTTCCGTTCTGTCACTGGGACTTTCGCTTTTGGCGAGACCTTTTGCTGAACATATCTTGCTCTTGTTGAGTGCTCTTCAAAGTCGGGGAAACATTCATGCTTGTTGAGACCTTAAAGTGAGCTCCCCTCCTCTTGCGTCTTTGCTTCAACCAAGACTCACGATGATAGCCGAGGACTTCATGAGTGAAACTTTCTCCATGGTGACCTAATCTTCTATCGGTGACTTCATAATGTCGACCAAGAGGTTATCGATGGAACTCTTCATCGGTGAAACATAATCGGTCATTTGGGACCTCATATCCAAAACTTGAGTGCAAAGTGATTGTTAAACTCATTAATTGGGTGAGACAAGATGAATTCATCGGGGACCATACCCCAACCACCCTTGGCTCATACCAATATGTTTGCTATGTCCCTTTTAGCAGACATCACATCGAAACAATTGTCTTGGAAAACCTATTGATTGCATCCTTGGTGTGACTCGAAGTGTTGAGACTTCTCGGAGAGCTCATAACTCTTGCGAAGCATTCAAGATTCCCATTGGTTTGGAGACTTTGCCTTGGCTAGGATGTCCACGATTTTGATTTCTTCCAAATCCACCATCTCCTAGTTTTCCCAAAAATCCTCTTTGGCACATTCTTCCGCGAGAAATCCATCCCTCCACAATTTTCTGAGAAACGGTGAAACATGAGAACATGAAATAGTGGATTAAAAGTTTATAATTTATGATGCATTTAATGATTATTTCATATCATATTTGGATCTCTCATGTGATTTATAAAATGAAAAATGATCAGTTTGTAGATTAAGTAGGTTGTTGGTTATTCTCTTTGGAGTCCACGATCGTCCGAGGGCTGCAGATTCCCCTCACGAAGCTCCGGATGCATTGAGGATGGTCTTGAAATGCATTTGTGGTCATTTTATATGAATTTTAACAACACCTTGACTATGTGAGGTGCATTCTAATGGTATTCTGATGGATTAACCTTGCTCTTCTATGGTTTTTACTATGATTTTCATGTTTAGTGCAGGCTAAATCAAGCAAAGTAGTAGTTGGTTCCTCATTCTCTGATACAGATATGATCAAGCTTAACATTAAGGGAAATGTCCCTGATAGTAAGATCAC
>VDFB02067133.1:0-23985 GCA_007258455.2 Sequoia sempervirens
ATATATATATAATATATATATATATATATATATATATATGTATATATATATATATTTATATATACAAATATAATGTGTATTTTCTTAATTATTTTATTATTATATATATATATATATGTATATATACATTAAATAATTGGAAATATTTGTGAATGGAAGTTAAATAGTTGCTTTTTTTTGTTTAAAAAATAAATAATTTATATTTAATTACAGTGTTTCTTTAATGATTTTTATATTTGATGTAAAGATTAATTTCATAAGTGCATGATGTTATAATTTTTATAATCAAATGTTTTGATTGATTTAAAATTTAGTTTTGACTATTATGGATAATCGAGGAAAATAGAATTAAATTGTTAGATTTAAATTCCTCAATGTTACTCATGTAATCTATTTACTCTTGAGTGTTTGCAATAATGTTAAATTTTTTTTATTACATGCAATATGCCATTGATGTGCTTGGATTTAGGAGATCCTAAAATAGGGTATTAAACTATCAAATTGTCTTTTCATTATGTGATATCTCTCTCTGTTTCTTGATGTTTGGAAAATGGGGTTATCTGTCTATGTAAGTCTTCCAGATGGGGTTTTGAATTATTTGGGGTTGTTGTAATATGTTAGTCAACCTCTATATTTCCTTTGGTAGTGTGTATAGTGGTTTCCTATTATTTTACCCAATTTTCATGAACGGGGATGGTTGTGCCTCCTTTAGATTAGGAGTGGCTTATGTGGTATGTGCCTCCTTTGGAAGGAGTGGTTTGTGTGTTTTGTATCCTCCAAGTGTTGGGATGAGTTTTGTTATATGTTGACTCCTAGAGTTGGAGTGATTGACCTTCTAGTTTGTATGCACTTTGACACCCTTGGTGATTGGTTTTGTTGGGTATGTTGTCGATAGGAGAGTGGCTCTTTGTGGGGGTCTGACACACAAAGGGACACCAGGGTAACTCACATAGGGTTTAAGTAAGTGATAAATTAAAAAGAATTAATGAAAAACTCTTAGACTAATTAAGATAATAAATGCCTCTCTCATGACTCATTCACTTTTAAGGTTTGAGATGAGACGAGAAGCACAGTTTGTATGAGGTTTTGGCGGCTGGTAGAGGCAAGCCAGGGTAACCCAAGATGGGGGTCTGGTAGCCTAGGAAGGTTGAGCCAAGGTAACTCATAGAAAATGTTGTGTGACACTCTTGCTATGTCAACCAGAAGTTAGTTGTTGTACTGCGTTGTTGATCATTGTTCTTTGGAAGCATTGTAACCCTTGTGTTGAGTGATATTGTGTTTGTAGTTGTTTCAGTTCAGTTATATTTTTTCCTGTGTCTTGAGGTAGATGGTCTTGTATAGGAATTCCTTGTTACTATCTCCTAGCACGGGGGGTGAACCTTCGGGTATCACATGGTTGGGTGGAACATACACCTTAATCCATTGGGTCTTCTTCTTGTTCGTGTGGACGAGATTTCTAGTTGGAGAGATCGTGGGAACCAGTTTCATTTCATGCTTTATTCTTTCTATAATTATTGTAATTTTATCACCCCTCATTGTTATCGAGGTGGAAGTTGTAATAATAATCATGCTTATTTTAAATATCTCATTCGGGGAATGAGTGTTGTAATTGTATTGTTAATTGATTATTGTTATTTAAAATCTTGTGGTATTTATTATTCTTGATGTAATTCATCTCATATGGAATGTATGTGTTCTTATTTCTCTAAGTAATTAAATATTGTGTTTTCAATTCATGTTTCTTGTTTGGGTTTCAAAGTAATCTCAGTCTCGTAACCTTAGGGGTTGTTGGCAATGTGTAGTGAACTTGCATGTTAATTGTACTTAAACAAAAAAAAATTATTGTGTTTCAGTAGTTAATTGCAACTTCCCCTAGGGTTGTGTGGCGGGGCATTACATTTAATTTAAAACATGCAAACATGAAATTAGTTTCTCTTAATGAATATTGAATTTTTTTAAAGTTTAACAAAAGACCAAGCCCAAACATGAAATTTCCTCTAATTTTTAATTGCATTTCGTGACAAAATGCATACTAACGACCATATGGTTATCACATGTACCCCTGACCGACTTTAAGTGAAATCAAAACAAGAATTCAGAAAACCCTAAACTAAAAAATATCTATAAAGGCAGGGAAGTCGAACCATTAGGATTCGACTTCCCTGCCTTTATAGACATTTTTTTAGTTTATTCTCTAAACTCTATTTTTATATTTTGAACGCTATTATTTTATAATTGTGTTCTCAAAAATTATTTATTGAATATATGAAATTATATATTCTTAAATTAATGTTATAAATTAAACATTGATAAAATCAATGTTTTAATAATTTATTACCCCTCTTTGTATCGAGGTGGAGGCTGTAATTTGTAACCATGTTTATTGGATTTACCTTATTCAGGGAATGAGAGTTGTAACCTTATTGTAAATAATTGTTATTGGAACATGTGGTATCTCTTATCCTTTGATTTAATTTTTCCATAATTTATATTGTTTATAATTAATTTTTTAGTTCATTAACCATTAGTGATTAGTTAATTATATATATATTCTCTACAAATTTCTATAATTGGTACTTGTACATTTGACAGACTTGAGGTAATGAATTTACTTGTCCTATGTTGGCATTACCAAACTTCTCTTATCCTTTTTCCTTGGAGTGTGATGTGTCAAGAGAAGGTATTGGGGTTGTACTTATCCAAAATGGACATCACATTTCATATGAGAGAAGGAAGCTCCTAGATGTAGAGAGATTGTATTCCATCTACAAAACCAATCACCAAGGGAATCCCAAGTGCAAACCAACAAGATGAAACCACTTCAACTCTAGGAGGAACATAAAATGAAAATCCACTCCAACACAGGGGGCAACAAGAGTCAAAACCCTCTCCAAACACTGGAGGCAACAAACACATAAGCCACTCCTTCCAAAGGAGGCACGAACCATCCTCGTTCGTGAAAATCGAGTAAAACAACCAGATACAACTATACACCCTACCCAAGGCAATACAATGGTTGACTAACATATTACGACAACCCACACAATTAAATGAAAACCCCATCTAGAAGACTTACATAAACAAATCACTCCAAATAGAACAAACAACTCAATCAAGGAGTTCCCTAGCCTCTAGAAGCAAAACTTAGTACTACCAAAGTACACTCATAAATTTACAATCATAACAATATTTCCCATACAATACCAACAAGAATTCGCTTAAATCAACAATCATAATAATACACGTTGTTTAAATATCTAAAGATGTCTTTCAACATAACGATCTTTTCTCATAAAATAAGAACCAAAGTCCATATATACCTCATGTACTTAATCTTTTAACTATTCATATAAGTTCTAAACAATATAAATTTTATGAACCTTATCTATTCCTTGCAATCTGAAAAACAAACAACATTCCCCATTCACCATTTAAGGAAATGGAATACAAGAACTTTTAAATAACATTGTACCCATTATAACAGCATCGTAATAAAATAACCCTTTTCTTTACACATATTTAATATCATCAATTTTTCTCTAATTATAATCCATATAACTTAACCACGTACATAATCCTGACATTTAACAAATCATTTACAAGAACTTTAAGATTCCATCAAATCAAACAGGGCATTATAAACACATTAACCATATTCATTTCAATTACAACCCTAACCCTTAACAAATATTTAATCATTGCACTAACCTTAATTTCCAAAATACAATTAATTCCTTTTTTGCCCAACATCACGAAAGAGAGAAACTACATAACAAAAGGGAAATTTGTCGATTTAATCACCTACATTAGGATTTCCTAAATCCAAACCAAACAATGACATATTGCATGAAATCAATTTAAATAATTAACGTTAATTGAAGTCAGAAGCTTAAACTAATTGTTTTCTTCCAACTTCCTCAATTACAACTAATGATCAAAATTAATTTTCTAAAAAAATCTCTCTTATAAAATCAATGTTTGCAACATTAAATAAAATAACCCTCTTAAAATCAATATATTTAAATATAGATATATATTAAACATATATACAATTATATACTCAACGTATATACTATTATATGTATATATGTTTAAATATATATAAATATTATTTAAATATATTTTTATAAAAACCAATTCAAACTTCAGTTCATTTAAATCAAATCCCATTTAATTAAAATAAATAATAATAAAACATTTATTTAATTTATAATATATTATATATATATATATATAATATATGCATATTATATATATAGTATATATATATATTATATATTATATAATAGAAAATAAAATAAAATAAAAAATTAAAATACAATAAAAAAAACTAAAAAATCCAAACTTAGGGCACGCATGCCCCTCCCCACTGGCAGCGGCCTGTATGCTATGCACACAGTCCGCCTCCCTCATGGGCGGCAGCCTGTGTGTGAAGCACACAGCCCGCCTCCCTTTGGGGTGCGGCCTATGTGCGAAGCACACAACCTGCCCCCCCTAAGGTTGGGCGGCGGTGAGGCTGGCTTCCCCTGCCTCCCCACAAACAAACAAATAAAATTTCATTTTTTATATTTATTTTCAAAATAAAATAAAACCAATTTCCTCCCCTGCTTTGCACAAAATTTACTAGAAATTTTCAAAAAAAACATTTTCCAGAATGATCAAACATATTTATAATATATGTTTGCATATATATATATATATATAAGAATGTATATATATATATACCAAAGATTTCCATTTTCAGACAAACTAAGTAATTTTTCTATAGAAACAAAATTCACAGCAAGGAATTTTCAAACACAATTTCTTAATTTCCAATTTCTAAATTTCAAATTTATACAAAGGGGTTTCAAGATTTTCTTTTGTTTTCTTTCAATCCCTATTGTTTGAATTTTTCTGTTGTTTTCTTTGTCCATGATCTCCACAAAGGTTTTCAATTATAAAAACAAAACTTTAATTTATTTTCAAATAACATTAAATTTATTTTACATAGGCACTTTTCAAAACAACTTTAATTTTTAAAAACAAAACTTGAATTTCCAAAGGAATTTAATTATTTAATCTATTTCCAAATAACTTTAAATTTATTTTAATTGGAGTGAGAGATGTTGAATTTTCAAATAACTTTAAATTTATTTTACATAGGCAATTTTAAAAGCAACTTTAATTTTTAAAAACAAAACTTGAATTTTCAAAGGAATTTAGATGAAATTAGTTTGATTGTGGCATTTAATTTAAATATTTGAGTTTATTTAAATCAAATTATAATTTCATGTTTGCATCCCTTTTTTGTCATCTTTAAATGTAAATATAATTTAACATTGAGATAATTTATATTTTTATCAAAATTTAAACATTATTTTTTATTAAAACTATCAAATTTTAATATTTAAATTAATTTAATATAAACAAATTTTTTAATGATTTCAATATTTTTTTTATATTATATATTCATATTTTTTACATTATAATAAAAATTTCAGTTTTTATTTAATTGTAATAATAATCTAAATATTTAGTATCATGGGTTTGTTGGAATATGGTTGATGTATCTATTTTAACTGCTGTCTTGAATGAAAGTCTCTAAGCCCCTTTGAAAAAATTCATTTTATGTATTTGCTGCAATCTGTATGGTGTCCCATCTATTTATTGATTTCAGGTTGCAATATGTTCCCAATGTGTGAACTTTCCTTCACAATATCAAATAGACCCCATTCGGCCTGGAACGATGGCTCCTTCAGCTTGTATGGAAGAGGCATTATGTTAAGGAGGCTGTGTGCCTTCTACATTGCTTTGATGAATGCTCATTTTACTGACTTGTTCCTTTTAGTTTCATATTTAGTTCCTCACTCTAGCACTTACAAAGCATTGGATAAATTGTATCCATCTTAAATGCCTCCTCAACCAAAGCTATGTTGTTTGCTCTGCACTTCCAATTGAATTTGTTTGGAGTTTTTTAATAAAGACTTAATTTATATTTAAAGAAAAGAAACTTCAATATATTAAGAAATAATACATATATATATGGTCCCATTATAGTTAGTTTTTTAGTAGTCATTTTTTAGTGTTTCATCACTTGCCAATTTCCCAAGTTAGTGCTAACCACTCTCAAGTGAATCCAAATGGCTCTCTAGCAACCATATCTCCCTCCTTTCTTGCCACATTGAATATCCATCACTAACCAACACAATCTATTAGTCAATCTCTCAATTTTGGGCAATCTTGCAAGATGCCATACCCCAAAATTGTTAAAAAGGGTATATTATTTTTCCCTTTTAAAAAAATAATTTATATTTTTATCAAACATTGATTTTCGCATAAAATTCCCATCGAAAACAACCTATCAAAACTTCAAAGATGACAATACTTAACATACCAGATACCAACTGACGACACACTATGACCAGGGTGATGACTTGGCATGGAAAACCTAGCTACTATCTCCCAATCAAATACCGTTGGCCAATGGACATGCTCAAACCTGCAAAACCAGGTGGATTCGATGTCATGTACCTGCAGTCCTGCAACCAAAATGAGTGTTGTACATGCATATAACATAGTAGAGACACCGTGGAGAGGAAATCACAGACTCACAGGGTGCTCGCATGCGAGTGATGTAATCCCATCCCCTTCACCAATACAATATTACTAACTGACACCTCTAACATCAATAATATAATCCAAAGCATAAAGCATCATTAATTCAAATATATGCTAAGCTAATCCAAAGCATGCCATAATGATAACATCAGAATAAAATACCATCACATCAAAATATAACGTTCACATTTCTTAACAGTTAGCAGTCAAAAGTAACCAAGTACCAAAGTCAAAGTACTAATAGAAACAAAGCATAACAAAGAAGACAGTCTTATAAGTAGTTTCAACATCATATCCATAATACTCTAGATATCCTTCCATCTATATTTTCCAGATACCATAATTAGTTCCATCAAGCCTAGGACATTCAAAAGTGATCATTCTCTCCATCCCGAACCATCCTTAAGTGGTTAAGCTTCTTTCCAAGGAACCAAGCTTTGATACCAATTGTTGAACAAGACAATTGAGAGGGGGGTAAATCAGTTGTAACAAACTTTAACCTTTGAGAACTTTCACCAGAAATTAAATCAATTACAAAATATTTATTCTACTAGTATGATTAATCATTAAGTGTAAAACCAGAAATTGAAAAGCATCACACATACACAATAATACCAAATTTACATGGAAAACCCAATGAGGGAAAAACCATAGTGAGGATTAGCTCACAATATATAGAATATCAAAACTGATTAAAATGGCTCAATACCAGAGAAGGCTCACTGCCAAAATAGGACTCATTGTCCATATCAAGACTCACTGTCCAGATCAAGACTCACTATCCAACAAGGGTTAACCACTTGGAGGGCTCACTACCACATAGATACAAAGAAGATAGAAGAGATCTGTTACAAAGAAAAAAGCAGTCTCAATGCAACAGAGATTGCCACCATGATTTTCTCAAACACTTGTAGACATGCATGAATGATTGAGTAGACCTTCATCTCACTACTTCCAAATACTCATCAATTAGACCTTGCACTAATTTGCACCAACTTGCATTACATACACACGGATTTACATCTATCTTGCTCTATTTATTTCCACACCTTTCACCAATATCTCATATTGTATTTATACCATCTTCAACTTTGAAACATATCCAAAGTCGGCCATACAAATTCAAATTATGTTAGCACCAAAACATTCTAGGGTGGAATTAGAATGATGGTGAGCCAAAAATACGCTTCAACACACTTCCATAAGCTTTGAAAGTAGTGCTAAACACAAGGTATGCCAAACCAATGTAAAACACATAAATCAATTAAGCGCACACAACCTTAACATGATCCAATCCTTCCAGATGGAAAAATTATCTTCAACATGATCATATCAGCTTAACTCTAGAATTGCAAGTCATAAGACTCGAATAAGAAGAAATCTAGAGCAACTACATTTCTCCCAGACCTCAGCCAGATACATTGAAAAACACAGTTCACAACTGGTGAACATAACTCGCATTGTACAGTGATCTAGAAGCCAAAATCCTAGATATAGAAACTTCCAACAACCATGATCAACATATCTTAACCACATGAACATAGGAGCAAATGCCGAAGAAAAACCCAGAGCAACAACTAAACACTTGCAATCTTTTCCTTTACAATTTTCTCAATATTCTCGACATATACAACCAATAACCATTATCCATGACATCAATGACAACAACAACTAGTTGAGAGATAGTTAACCAATTGACATCAATGACAACACTTTCATACTTGCAACACCTCTCTAGTATTGTATTCACTATATTTTGACTCAAAATAATCAAGGGTTATTTATAAGTTGTCATATCACATCATGTGTTTATATTATGGATGTTGAAATGTTAGCTTCTGTTTAAGGAATGGATTAATATTCCTTTCAGTTATTTATCAAAGATTGTGTGAATGGCAATGCAATAGAAATTTTTAAGTAGTTTGATAAGTGTTGTTCTTTAAAAATGATGCAAAATCATATATCAAATTTAATATACTGGAATACAATATAAAATATCACAATTTCATGGAATACAATATAAAATATCAACTACAATTTGGAAAATGATTCATGAAGTGTAGTATAAATACCTAAAAGCTGCTAATTCACTTCTATTTCCCAAATAAAGTTAGGGTCTTCAAACTGATGTTCAACTTGAGATAAAGTAAAAGAGTCATATTGATTCCAAGTTTGGTCTTCATTTTCTTCACCCTACGTATCAAATTCAACAGTCATTGTGTTACTGTTATTTGTCCCACTATCAGTGCCACCAATACCAGTGTTTGGAGTGTTGCACAACCCTCTTCTTTTGCATATGGACCTCCAAATTGTGAGTTCCCTTTCAAAATTAAATTTTTTGACATTATACGTAGTTCCTTTCACCCTCAAGCGATTTTCCAAATTCTTGTCTAGTTTGTTTCTTATCTTTGATTTCAAAAATGCCAATGAATTGAAAACTATGTTATCCTCCACCGACCCCAATATCATTGTTTGACAAAAATTAGCAAGTTTGAAATATTTTGATATCAAACTACAAAATATTTCACTCTAACCTAAGTTCGTATTGATCCCGGTTGAAAGGGATTCTCCATGGAATTAAACTAGTCCATCATACTTCTTGCAAAATTCTTACATTGTTGTCTAAGCTTATCTCCATTTATAATTCCTTCTATTGTATGCTCATTGTATTTTACACTTTTTGAAAAGTGTTTGACCAAGATTTTTCCCTTTATCATGAAAATAGGTTGGGCTATCTCAGTTTATCCAAAATTGATGACACACAATACCCATGGCTTCAAGTATTTCTTCTTGAGGGAATACATTATAAATCTCTATGGAAAGAAGTTTTGAAATTTCCTTCAAATTATCACCAACAGTTAACAATGTCGTTAAAAGCTTCCTTTGTAATAGGTACTTCTCTAATAGAGTGCCTAACTCTCGTACAATGGTACATTGGTATCTCAAATCCACGTACACAGATACGTAAGTACCCACTTGCATTAAACTATAAATAATTATCAGGCTAATTCAAATCTATAATTTTTTACCACATGAAAAATTTGGGCTTTTAGAAGTTAGTTCTAGATATAGATGATTGAGTTCCATGTATATATTTCTACGTAGTTTGGCATATTCATTAATATACATAGTTCTATCTTGGGCTTTCTTCACAAGATTGTTCATTTAATCCAGTATGGGGAGAAGACTAGCTAAAGTCAAGAGTGTATCTATATCACTTAACCTATGTAAAAGGTTAGGAGATTTGTCTACTATGTTGTGATGCTCGTACACTACTCCAATAAAGGATTGATATTATGAAAGAACTCGTTGTGTTGGTCCATGCAAGGAGATCCATATGGTATCAACATCCTTAAGAAGCTTGTTTCATGTTGTTATTCCCTGTGAATTTTTTTGAAATTTCATGAAATTTTTGGGACTTTGGCAGAAGTATGCATAGAGCTTGTGGACAATATTTCAACTTTTGATATTGTACGAAACTTGCTTACAATTCTAAATGCTAAATTCATTATGTGGGTCATACGGTGAATTCCAAGCATGTATGGTGCACAAGTAGTTTGTAACTTTGTGCAAACACTAGTCCTATGAACTTGCATTATTGTAGCTCCATCAACTCCTACACACACTAGCTTTTTGGCAATTGTCAAGTCATCCATACCTGCAATTTCATTCAAAGATTTCTTGACTAGTTCAAATAGATTTTGTGATGTTGAAATATCCTTCATTTTATGAACATAGAGAAGATGAGCTTGGCAGACATATTTTACAATATACACACGCATATAGACCCAAGAAGTATTATCTACCATAGTAACTTCATCTAATTATAATGAAATGAAGTTTGACTCATTTACTTTCTCCTTTAAATCTTGCTTTTCCACTACAACAAGACAGTTTTCCCATTCCCATCCAACGTTTACTGACCAATGTGCGCTAGGAAAGTGAGGAACACCCAAAAAAGATAATAAATTAAAATATTTTGGGTAGTTTGTCATTGGACGCCCTCTAGACAAAATATGAAAAACAAAACTCATCTAAATAGTTTTTTCCAATTGTGCTCCTTGCATTAATTTTCCAAATTGATCCTCAATTATACCTCCACATGTAGCAAGCTTCAACATTCTTTGCTTATGCTCTTCATATTATGTGGCATACTTAACATGAAGACATTCTTCCTTTGATTTCCATCATACTATTGATTGTTCCTTTCTGTCTATGATTCTTTTTTCATAAAATTTACCGATATACTTTTCTATAGTGTCAAGCTTTACCTACAACTTTTTGTCTCTTTTACATTTCCATCTATAAATAAAACACTTTCATTATGTTGGAGTTTCATCTTTGTTTTCTTTCTTCATTGGTATAATGAATGGGTAGTTTAACACCCAATCAAGCTGAAAAATTCCTTTTCATTTCCCACTCGCACCCCACTTTTAATTTTCCTTTTCTTTTCTTGCTACCAACATCATCCAAGTCAATTATCTCATTCTGGCTAACTAGGGTATCCCTTGAAACATCTTTTGTGGTATTTCCATCCTCATTTGACTCATTTAACTCAATGACAATCTCACCTTGACCTTTTGGTGGAATTTTGATGGACTGGGAGGCATTTTGATGGCCTCCCAGTCCCTTCACCACCTTGAGGAGTCTTACTCTTGTTGCAAATGATGCTTAATATATTGTGTTAAATGTCTAAGATATTGACAGGGGGTGAATCAATATCTTCTTAATTTTTTTGATCAAATACCATCCAATTATTCCAATGTACACAATAGAAAAGATAAGTAAAAGAATTAACAGAACATGAAATCACATAACACATGAACACCAGGATTTTTACGTGGAAAACCCAAAATGGGAAAAACCACGGTGAGTGTTAGCTCACAATATAGCATAACCAGTTATAAGATATTAAAAAAGGGTGGCTCACTGCCAAAACTCACTGTCCAAAAACAAAGGCTCACTTCCTATAGAATTACAATGACAAAAAAATGGCTTACAACTAGAAAATGAACTGATAGAGTACACCTAGTGAGTGCAGATTCAGTTCCAATGAAGCTCAATAAACTGATTTGACACACTTCATCATATTCACTCTTCTTCACATTCACATTCACAACACAACAAAAAAGTCTTTTTAAACTTCAAAGATTATCCAATATATATATCTGATCTCTCCACAAGTATCAATTAGGTTGACCTAATTGGATGCACTTCTTATTTACCAAAAATACAAACTTGTCAGCTTCAAGCTTTCACAAAATATTCTCAAGAGGTAATTCACACATCCAACACGGTTCATCAAGTTTCCATAGACCTAAAATATGTCTCACATATATCTTCATAACAAAAATTAATTCACCATTACACAATACATCCATTAGGTTGGCCAAGGATAGACCTAATAGCACAATTGCAAACACTAGTGTAATGTCGATACATCATATGAGCATATGGATATGTGAGATCTTGAGAGTACGTGCTCTTGATGTCTACAAACCACTTCCCAAAACCACAAGCAATAGAAATCACAAGAAAACAAATGTGGACCAAAATACTAGAGGATGTAAGAAAAATACTGATTTAGATACTGGACCAGAATACCAAAACAACTTCAGTCTTGATCTTGCAATTGCAACTCATATATCATGGTGAAATCAATGACAACACAAAAATAAAAAAATGAGATGTTCTTCTTCATTTTTCCAACAATATCCCCCTTTTTCATTGATGGAAACATGTGCCAAAAAGAATATTTACAGAACTCCTTATTTACAACACTTCTCCCCCTAACACCAACATTTCACCATTCTTCACTCCCCCTTTTACATCAAGGACAAAGGGTGTCCCAAAAATCACTAAAAACATTAAAACAAAGAAAACAAAGAAACATGTATCAACTAGAGGATGGTGAGCCTTGAAGCTCCTTTAGAATACCTTCCCAGACTGATTTTCCATTCTCCCAACTATCCTTTGTGGCAATCAACATCTTGTTCAAAGATTCCAACTCTATCAGAGTTTCTTCTATAATAACTGAAGTATCAGGATTCAAGTTTATCTTCTTAAGTTTTTATGTGCAAGCTAGTGCCTTGCCAATTAGATTGAATTCAATTCTTACCATGTCATTTAATCAATCAAATTTTATGATAATTTCTTGCTTCTACTTCTGCAAAACAAAGAATTTTTCTTTATGCGCAGAGATGGTGTTCCAAGTTGAACTGTCTCTATCTTTAGATAGGCTATAAGTACTAAAGACGACTGTCAATTGAGACTCAATGGAGTCCATAACAACCTTAATATTTTGAGAGGCATCTGACCACTTCAAGTAATAAGCAAGGACAACATTAGCTTCTAACTCACAAACCTTCATGGCTTCTAGATTCTTTTCAACTCTTGAGTGTGCAAGAGCACACTTGTCATGTAATGCCAATAACCTTTTCTCCGCCAATTTCTTCTCAACCTCTTTTTTTGTCTTTTCACTTAGCCTGAAGGTATACTCCTTGAGAGAATCTAGCAATAATCTCAAATTTTCAATAAGAGTGAGAGATGTATCAATGGATGCACCAGGTATAAATTCCTGCAATTCCTTAAGAGCATCTTCTACAAGTTCTATTTCTCTTTGATGTGATTCAAGAATTTCCTTCCTTCCAGATGCTTGCATAGCATCTCCTAACATCACTTTATGCACTTGAGACATCTTCTCCATATCCACAAACCCTTCAATCATGGGAAATTGTAGAAGCTCCTGGGGAATTATTGGCTGAAATATGATTTGCTTGGAAAGAAAACCTTTCAGAACATCATTATCAGAGGACAATTCTCTAGGAATCTTAAGTGACTTTACAATTTTCTTTTCACTTTCTTCATTTTTCCCATTAGATTCTTCATTTTTATTTCCTTCATTTCTCTTTTCCTTCTCTTCTTCCTCCTTTACTTCTTCCATTTCCTCTTCTTCCTCTTCTTTCTTTTCTTCCTTTTTTTCTTCACCTTTGTCTTTATCATTATTTTCCTCTTCATCATTTCCATCCTTTTCATCTTTATTCTGCTCTTCCTCTCGATTTTCTTTTCCTTCTTCTTCATTTCCTTTTCCTTCTTCAGCATTTCCTTGTTTATTATTGCCTTTTTCTCCTTTAGTGTGCTCTGGAGGAGCATCATTATGCTTTTCAAGCTCAACTTCACCTTCATTTTTCTTTTCACCTTCCAAAATATCATTTCCACCACCAGCGTCAATTTCAACATCTAAATTTCCAAAAATATCTTCATTACCTATATCAGGAGAAATATTCTCCTTAGCATTTTCAGCAACAACATCTTCATCAGCCTTAAGCATGCCATATTTTTTGGTTGTATCTCGGATAACTTTTTTTGTTTCCTTCCTTACCTTCTTTGTCACCTTTTTATTTCTTGTCATCAACGCGCTTACTCTACTCTTCATTTGAAACATTTCTACATAGATCTTCTTCAAAGATTTCAAATCATCCAAGGTCAGGGAAGATCCAATCTTATTATATGCAACATTTATGATTTTCTCTTCAAATTCAACAACCTATGATCTCCTTTTCATCAGAGCTTCCCACATTCTTTGAGGTACATCTTTTCTTATATCATCCCACTTAACTTCTAAGATGATAAAATATTGAATAACAACTAAAAGCAAGGTTTTCTTATCTTCTTCTCCAACCTTATCATAGTATTCAGTTGTAGGTTGAAGCATATTCTCAAAATGTAGCAAGGAATTACGGGTTGCCTTTAGCTTAAAGTGGGGACCAAAACTTACTGGTATGTCATGTTCTTTTCTCTGGCCAGTAGAGGTTTCAACCAATACCTTAGACTTCTTTGATTTTGGTTTGGTGTGCAATGAACACCAAATTTTTTCTCTTCTTCATCATCAAAAGATGATACATGTACTCTCTTGGGACCAATAGCTTCTATAGAAGCACCCTCACAAAGCGTAAACCTCCTCTTCTTCTCCTAATTACTAGCTTTGCATCAGGATCTTCTTCATCATCATCTTGATCATCTATAACACTGAGGTTGTTGCTTTCTCTTTCCTTCCTCTCTTTGCAGGAGCTGCCGGAGGAGTTTATTTCCTCTTCCTAGATCTAGTGGTTGGTCTAGAGGAAACAAGACCTTTTCTTTTATCAACAACACTAGGCTCAATCTTTGCTAGAGGGGCTATGGAGGATTTTGTAGAGGTAGTCCTTCTAGATCTCCTCAGGCTAAATGATTTTGCGTCCCTTTGCTCTCCCCTAGCCCTTCCAAGAGCAATCTCTTCATCAATAAATCTAGCCTCTTTAAGCTTTTTCTCCACATTCTTTCTAATTTTGGGCTTCTGCTGCTCCAGATGAATCTCCATAGAATTTTCAACATCTATCCCAATCCTAGGTTCGTTGGGATCCTTCAAATTCTTCAACAACAATTTCACATAACCTTCAGCTTCTTCTTCTATTTCCTCATATCCTAGAGGTTGAATCTAGATGGTTCAATGTTCTACAACCTTAATCATGCATTCATTAGAGGAAACATGGAATATGATGTTGTCTTTATACTTCTTAACAATTTTCTTCGGAATCCTTTCCCTTTCGTTCATGTTTCTTTTGAATACAACAAATAATTTTGTTACAGCATCATCTTGAGCATCCAAATTACCCATACTATGCATATAATCAAAGATTTGATGTCGTACTGGTCTGGATGAGTCCCAATGTACTTCTTCATTCTTTCCTGAGAGTCTCTTCATGAAATAAAACAATAGACATACAATCAATGAACCAAACTTGAAAGCATACTTCCTCTCCTTTGTCGACTTCAAGTTCTCAAACAACTACAACCAAAGAAGCTCACATAGATCATAATCAGCACCGTTTACAACCATATCAAAGCCAATATAAATTGTTGTAGATGGAACGAAGTTCTCTCTATTTGTGAAGTATATTTTATGACCGATCATGATAGCTACATACTTCACAGTTGGATTAGTAATGGTCTTCATTGTTAAATATCTCTTGTCGTATGTGGCTCCTGTAAGTTTTGTTACTACTTCATTCTCATAGATTTCAATACAGGAATTGTACCTTTATCCTAGAGCCTGGTAATAGCCCTAATCACCTCCTTAGGTGCGACCAATCAGTCCACAAGAATTTATCATGGATTCTACTTAGGACTGATTTCACAAATTTTTCATCATAGCTGAAGTTGGGAAAATTGTTCCATTTATCCAACCTCTTTTCAACCAAGTTCAAGTACTTAGGTTTTATCAATAAATCATCACCAGTAAGCTCCTTCTACTAAATCTCAGTCAACTTTGAGTGATCGTATTCCTCAAACTTTAACCAAATATACATTTGTGTATCATTGGTTAGCATCACTCCATGGGGGATTGATGAGAATGCACCCATGGGGTCATCTTCAAAAAAAATTGAGAAATACTTTCTATAAGAGGGCCTTGGCCTCTCTGACACTTTAACAACTATAGGGGTTTCCATTCTTCCAATTTTGAACTCAAACAACTTAAACAATGCAAAATGCAACTACATAAAAGATAAAAATACCTTTTTCCTTACAATGAACCACAACTAAGGTTTGCATAGCTCGAGGTCCAATTCTCTTCAAGAATGCTCCAAAATATCTTCAATTTCTCCAAATGCACGAATGATCAAAATTCCTTAAACATTTCCTTTATAAAAAAATGATCTGCCCTAATTCATATTAAATGCAACAGATTTCAAAAAGTTGCTAAAAACTCTTTTACACAGAAAAACCCTAATTCACTTCACAAAAGATCATCCCTTCATTTTCCTACTAGTTCCACTACTGAATTTGACACCATTTTCCAGTGGACATTCGTCGGTCGTTCGACAAATATTTATTGGAAAAGTGACGAAATGACTAAAACATTTTCATCACTATTTTTTCATCGCAAGTTCGATGATGAATTAAACATCGAAATAACGATGCAGATTCGTCAGTCATCGACATCATCAAATGAGTCAGATGTTCATCAGAATATCAACGACAACTTCGTGTATCCACTGACGAATTACAACCAAAATGCAATTGCAATGGCTCTTATGAAGCGTTAAAAGAACACCAAAAGTTCGTCGCAATTTTGAAGAAATGGGAAAGTATTTATGATAAAGCCTTCGTCGCAACTAAGCAACTTTGTCAGACCTTTTATGTGATTCGTCAATGGCGTTCGTCGAACTTGCGACAAAATGGGCAAGGAGTTATGACAAAGCCTTCATCGCAGCTAAGTAACTTCGTTGGACCTTTTATGTGATTCATCGGTGGACTTCGTCGAAATTGTGACGAAATGGACAAGGAGTTACGACGAAGCCTTCATCATAGCTATAGCAACTTCGTCGGACCTTTTCGGTGATTCGTCAGTTGAGTTCATAAAAAATTTGATGAAACAATGCAATTTTTTTTTTTAAATATTTGTTGAAATGTACCATCGGTGAGAGATCAATCAAGTCGCGTCCCTTCTTATTAAAATATCGGGCAATTATTTTATTCGATCATTTTCCATGTTTATTAGACAACCGCTGAGACGTCATGTAGTTTCGCCGATGCCTTGAGTCTCTTCGACAGTCAATATTACATATCGCTTTGGTGTCACACAGTCTCACCGATGTTTTGAGTCTCACTGATAGCTAATAGATCATATGTCGCTATGGTGTCATGCAGTCATACCAACATTCTGAGTCTCCCTAAGAATTATTCCTTTGTATCTATCTCAATCGAGCCTCTAAACCCTTCAGAGCTATCAATTTTTTCACTAACCTGTTATGCACAAAAGTCAAATTCTAGAGTTATGCCACCACTAAAAATAGAAGAAACTGAGCTTTGAAACCAAATCCACACACAACACAATGCGGTATTCATACAAAGCCATACAAACAAACTAAACTCAGAACATTGGAATGGAAACAACTACAAATTATGATGCAGAGCATGGATTCAAGGTATAAAGAAATATTTTCCTGCCACCATAGTGAAAAGTTAGCACTTTCTTTCATCTTTGCATATTGGTTTAATGCTTCAAATGATACATTTCTTATATTGAAAATTTCATTACCTTATTGAGCTTCTCTTTGTTTTGAGAATAGTTTAATAATCTCTACTTAACAGGGCCAACCACATGATGGTGGAAGCTCATTTGGCCCCTCCCCCCGCCCTTCACATCACTCTAAATTCCCCATACCAAATCATATAACATTAATCATTCATTCATCCATTAATAACATATAGCATTCATTCATTCACCCATTAATAACATATAACATTCATTCATCCATTAATAACATATAACATTCATTCATTAACATATAACATTCATTAATTAACATATCCACATTCATTCATTAACATATAATATTCATTCTTTCAGTTTTTACATATTATCAAAAATATGGTTGTCATGATATGATTACAATCACTTTTTTTTCTTTTTTAAAGCTACAAAAATCTGAAGTGGAGTATCATTTTCTAAATCAATATATGTCCCCCCTTTAGTTGTTCTACCCTCTGTTGGTGATCTTAATGTATGCCTAGTCGTCTGCTCATGATGTGGACACCACTGCAAGGGAGGTCTGCTACAATAAGAAATAAATGTTAAACTGATATATTTTATTATTATTGTTACAAGTATTTCATTAATTAAAAGAACATTAGAGTGGTTCTCTTTACCTGATGGGTCCACATCATGTTCCTGAACTTTTGTTATAGACTCATGCTCAACATGTTGAACACCCTCTAAATCTTGATCTATGGTTGAAACACAAAAGGTTACATTAATTAATACACCAATTGAAATTAAATATGTTCAAAGAACATGAGAGTGGTCATCTTTACCTGATGGGGCCACATCATGTTCCTGATCTTCTCTAGCCTGATCATGCTCGATCACACTCTACATGCTCTAAAGTTCAAACACGAAAGGTTACATTAATTAATAAACCAATTGCAATTAAATATGTTTAAAAGAACTTTAGAGTGGTCCTCTTTACCTGGTGGGGCCACATCATGTTCCTGATCTTCTCTAGCCTGATCATGCTCAACATGTTGATCATGCTCTACATACTCTAAAGTACCGAGATGCACACCATGAACTTCATCTGCAGGTTGTGCTCCACCCTCACCAGGCTGCATTCCAATGTCATGTGCAGTATTATCATTGCTTGAATGTTTAAAACAAATAGTATATTACTTTATGGTGAAGTGGCTATTGAATAGATTGCACAAGTATTCAATTTTAAATAAACTTTATTGAGGATTTATTTACGTGTGTTGTGAATGGAAGGTTATTTTTCCCTAGATCAAAACTCTTAAGGCGTTGATGAATATGGCGGAGAGCAATCTTAGTCATCTTCTATGGGAACTCTATTGAATTCAAAGCCCTACATTTTGCGCAAGATCGTGAATTTTGCTTCTATGGTGTGATAAAGCCAAAAATTCAATTTATTATTTGGATACTATATTTCATTTATTGATAAAACCGTGTGGCTATTTTTCATATAACCACCAGAGCCAAGTTTGTGTTGCTCGTGTTTTTCTAGTCTTCCCTTTGTTTCCTTCGATGTGTTGGGCAACCTATGAAAATTTTGAAATACGTTATATTATGTAAAAAGAAAGAGTAATCAGTATATAATTACATTGTTGATAGTATCACATACCTTCCTTGGCACGGTGGTGTCTTTCTTTTTTTCTTTTTAGCCTTCTCCTTTCCATCCGACACTAGGTCCTTCCACTCCTCTCTGGAATCGTAGAGTGCTGGGTACTTTTGTTCTTCTCCTAAATGTGACCTTATATTGGTCCCTCACATGCACTTTAGATAGGTACCGACTTTCTTAAGGACCTTGGTTACAATTTTTTATCACCAAACAACCCCTAACTAAATGATCAATGAGCTCATCTTTTAAATCTTGATTTTGGGCATTCCCACCATGTATCACGTATGGGTAAGGCCCGAAAACTCCAATATATCACTTAGATGTTTATAAAAAACATCATTTCTTGCAAAATGGTCATGGGATCAATAGTCTAAAAAGAGTGATCAATAAGTAAATTTCAATTGGATTATATATAATAATAATTAAAACATTTTAAAGTACCTGGGACCTTCTCTATCTTTATGGGAACGAAATACTTGGTCACCACAAGTGTATTGACAATGTTCTCGTGCACTGTAATGGGAAGATCTAAAGAATCCTACTATCAACAATGCCTTTAGTGGCCTCTGCATCCGGGTACCTTTCCTAACTGATATTGCAGCGTGTGTTCTTAGGAGGATGGTGCGATGCCAGTCTCCATGGTATGTGTTCAAAGCGAAATAAGGCCTGCAGATGATGGAGTCGGATGATGTGATGTATCGTGGGAAGGTCGGGATGGACACTTGTACCAACTATTACTCCTCAGGAAGCACTTGCAGTACCCTGATCATGGCCAGGAGCATCATGAGGAGGAAAATAACCCTATAAAAACAACACATATTTTGGTTCATGACATAAAAGAGTACAAAATATAAAACCATGAATGAACTTATGTTATAAATAAAGACCTCATGACAGCTTACTCGCAAGTTTTGTAATCGCTCTCTCAATACTTTAACCCTCTCTCTTATCTCATCTGTTTGGAAGCACTATGAATATCAACTTAACCATTTCTTCATTGCATTCTTTTGGATCTTCTTTTATGTCATTATCGAGAGGGTTTTGGTGAATAAACAATGTCATCATCACAAAATATTAGTGCACCTCCACTATACTCCTCTCTCTTTGAAGTTACCTTTCTAATCGGTCATTTTAACAAGAATATTAAAAACATTATTGAAATTAACCAATAAACCGAAAAAACATAATAATAAAACATTTTGCTTGTATCTAATTTAATACGATTACAGTGCTGAAACTTTGTTGGGTAAGTACTGAAGATAAATCACGATCTGTGCTCTGGGCCAGAGTCTTCTCCGTATGATCAATGTCCTGCTGTGACAAAAATTAAATATAAAAAAACATTACCGAAATGAAACCAATAGACTTACGAAAAAAAACATAAGAATGAAATGGTATATTGGAGTCATTAATTGGATGTTGGGTAAAATGGTACATAGTACGTACCACCCCAATAGTAACTGTGTTTGTAACTAAGCGATTACAATTGTAATTTATTAGCAACTCTTCCCCTACAGTTATTGATTTTATCACATATACGAATACACGATTTCCCTCATGTGCCTCGAATATGCAATTGGGTTGCTTATTTGTTGACCCAGGTCGTGTACTGTTTATAAACCCTGCAATATTCCTTGATGATTTTGGCCTTCCGTCAATGTACATAGCCACTCCTTTATTTTGATCCTTATCTTTTAATTGTATATAATTTGCTAACAGTGCATACCTACGCATACTTCGTGTATATTGAACTAGTTGCATCCAATATTTGTAACTGTAACAGGGCTCGACATACTCCATCAATAAAGTAACTTTTTCATAATAGAGCTTTATGTCGTCCATGCAAAATAGGCCCAAACCATGTAATGACGATGGTGATATGCAATATATCCTCTCGTTGACACAAAAATTAGTGTATATTGGAGGAAGTTCCTTGGGTACCCATTGTTTCCGTAGACGTTTGTACCTCAAGGGCACCTCAACATTTCCTATGCTCTCATCATCATAAGAACATGACCCCCCTTTAGCAAGAAAAAATTCTATGCGTTTACAGAATTTTCTTCTAATCTTTTGACCTCTAGTTGATCTCCCTCTTTTAGACATACTACATGTCTCACTTTCCTCTTCTCTTCCTGAATTTCCCTCGCTCGAGGAAGACAGATCTGAAAAATGCCTATTTGGTGGTACTTGCACTCACAAGGATGTTGGATGAAGTTCTTTCATGGTGATGTCATCCCAAGGTTACATTATGATTAATCTATCATTTCATCGCTAGAATTTCACAGGTTATAAAGTAATCAAGTCTTGATAGATTGCAAGCTATTGTTACTACTGTCCAAATGTGTCCATCACAAATCAAATCTACTTAACGTTTTAACTCCTAAACTTTGTAACAAGTGTTACATGTGACTATGGTCCACCAGTTACACAATGAATGCCTCAAATGTATTCTCTAATTGTAATCAAAGGAATTTTTCTCCTCATTCAAGTAAATAAACTTGAAGGGAAACACTACCAAGTGGTTTATTGGACACCTACATGACTAAAAATAGCAGCAAATTTACATTTAATTTCCATATGTCTAAGTGGTTAACGGGGAGGGAGTGTGTACTAGGCACGGATTGAGATCATCATAGTTTCTGCTTTTGGCAATAAATTTTTTTAAGTCATATTAGAATATCTTCCTATGTCTAATTGCTGGAGATTTTGGTATATGTTTACAAGGTAGGATGATTGATGAGAGCCCAAAGACCTTTCTCAGCGGTACACAGCAGCAGGTCTTCTCTTATGGGTTGGGGAAGAGTTTAAAAGAACTTAGCTAAGAATTATTCATTTAACCTAAGGTTTTTTCATAATGCCATCATTGGAAAAGTATTATCAAATTCTTCTATTATGAAGAATTGGTCTATGTGCCTCTAGTAATCACTATAGATGTTTGTAAGGATAAAATGATTAATGGCATCAGGTAGGAGAGAATCAACTTTGAGTTCTTTGAAAGATTATATTCCTCTATTCATGATTTTAAGGGGTTGTGTTAGTGAATTTATCCACTACCAAGAAGGGAGACCTTTCCTTGTATTTTTATAATTTTCATTATTCTTATTTATTTTTACACCTACATTTACAAAATACACATACATATGCATTTACCTATTTTCTGTTCCTTTCTCCTTCTTAGTTTAATAGTTTGATGTTCATATTATATGTGTTGAAGACTTTAGAATTTCAATTACATTAATTTATGGATATGTTGTATCTATAACACTACAAAACCATATGCTCTTTGCATTTACACTTTCATTTAGAAATACACATTTATATACATAGATATAGATTTCTCTAATGATATGTTGCATTTATTGTTCTAGGAGAGCATCCAGTAATTGCATTTACATTTACATTTAAAAATACATATACATACATACATACATACATACATACATACATATATATATATATATATTTGTGTGTGTGTATGTCCGTGTGTGTGTGTATGTATATCATTTATATTTAGTGTTTAGAAACAACCCATTAGGTCTATACATGGATAAAAATTCATAAAATCAGATCTCCCATACATGTTTTGTTGAAACCTAGGCTTGAACCTCTCATTTCACATGCTTTAATTCACAAAACTATTGAGGACATCAGCTATGCCTTCTTTATTTCTCATCCTACACCCTATTCGTGCATCCTACAATTACAATAGTATCCATGGGGCCTCTTACACAAGCTACAGTAATCACAAAAAGTGTAAGAGCCCCTTTATATCATGTTTGGACTATAAAACCCTCAAAAATAGGGTAACTTAGATTATGATTTGTTGGTGAGCTGTATGGAAAAAATCATTAGCACCAGCTCATTCGTGGAGTCTTTTGAAAGAGAAGCGAATCAGGTGGTAGTTAAGTACAAACCTTATAGTATCAAGGTGAATGAGGTGATCAATTTTGATTGGCTAACTGATGAAGAGTACCAGAAATGGGTAAATGTATATTTAACTGAGGAAGAGTGAAAAGGAGTAGGCTGCTAACGGTTGACAAATCAGCTGTTGCAGTTACAACAGATTCCAATTTTGTTTTTTGGTGATAGTCTAGGCATGAAATTCTTGAAGTTTTTTGTTGTTGCATCAACCATTCTCAACGGGCATGATGAACAAGAAGATTCTCTGGGGAGATTGTTGTTGTAACAAATTTTTGGAATATCACAAGGCAGTCCAATTGGCTGGTGACACATGTGCTTTCTAGCCCGATGCTTGTTTTCTTCTTTTTTTTTCTATAAGAATGATTTCAAGGCCAGAAGTAAGGGTTAGCAAGTTAGATATTTTTGGTCAAGTCTAGATGAAGTTGCAGAGAAAATTGTAAAGTCTGATGGTTTTAGGGAAAATGCAATTTAGGTTTTGAGTCATTCTGTAGTAGGTTTTGAATTCATGGGGATTTGATATTTTATGAAAGTACTGGCATTTGAATTGATATGATTAATTCGAACTCATGTCTCTCCATTGTATAGGCATATTTGAATTTTAAATAAAATGATCAAGGGTTGATTCGTTCATCTCACTATTGTGGTGTGTATGATTCTTGTTTTAGGTTTAATTCAAGGAATTAATTAAAATGCTTGAATGGGATTGTAGGTGGATATGTTATGTATAAGGATTTGATAAGTAGTATTAGTTTAGAGCCCATATTGATTACTTGGCAAAGCAATGTTATCAAGG
>VDFB02067137.1:0-16336 GCA_007258455.2 Sequoia sempervirens
TATAGCATAGGTGGGTGAATTCAGTTTCCCATATTTGTGTGAAGACCCAATTGTTTTGTGTGTGTGTACTATACCAATTGAAGAAAATAGTGTGATTTATTTTACTAGAATCAGAGTGCCAGAGGATTGTATTTCAAACAGTGTATATCTCTCGTCAGTTTGGAGCCGTTGATTTTCAAAACATTATGGAGGAGATTCAATGTACGCTAGTCCTTGTTTTTTCAATGTTCTTGTGCGGTGAACGAGACTTCCATTAATGGCAAAAATAACGTTCAGCTAAAAACCAGTCCATTCAGGTCTCTTTACATAGTACTGCTATCACATGATGTACTTAAACAGCAACTTAACTTGGCGGAAAGGAGGAGCCCACAACTGACACAAGACAAATGAATTCCTTTTCTAATTGTAAAACAGGCCCAAATAAATATAATTATGGGAAATAACAGTCATAAAACAAGACAAAAACAGGGCAAAACAAGGCATAAAAATAAAGACAACAGTTGAAGATATAACAGTCTAACTTGTATTCCAAACAATCCAACAATTTACAACTGTAGTGTTGTTTGCAATGAACAACTTCATATTTATAGTGGAGCTTGAAAAATTCTAGTAATCTAGAGACTTCTATAGCTAGAATGTTCTTTTTATGAACAACTTCTAGTTATTTCAATATTCTGGAAAATTCCTACATTCTAGAAACTTCTTTACATTCTAGACAATCTTACTTCCTAACATCCCTAGAAACTTCTTTTCATTCTAGACAATCTTACTTCCTAACATCCCCCCTTAAGATTGGATAGAATGTTACAAAAAAGATACAAAGGAGAGGAGAACATTATAACACTATCCCCCCTTAATGTTCACCTTTCGAATCCAAATTGCTTCCTTTCCTAAGTCTTTTGCTGCTCTATATTCTGCTCCACAAGAAGACAATGATGTAGTAATTTTCTTTTTGCTGCTCCATGTAATTGGACTTGATCCAATATGAAAATCATAGCTTCCAACAGATTTTTGGTCATTTATATCACCACCATATTCTTCTTTTATAGGTTGCTCCCATTTTTTCTTCCCTCTAGCTTGCTCATATGAAATTGGATCATCAATCTGTAATACTTTGGCCATAAAAGCACTACCATTTCTTCCTTGAAGTTTTGATCCTTGCCCATATATATCTTCAACGCTCCTTGTCTTTTGTCTAGCTGAAAAGCCTTCTTCTTCATCGTCACTACCTGCAGAAAATGGCTGGTCAAAAACATTAGTTGTTTCATTTTCAATGATATTTTCATCATTTGTAGAAGTGCACAACTCATCCTCATCAATATTTCCTTGGAAAATATCAGAAAATTTGGAAGCATTTGCTGTTGTAGAATGAGAAGTGGGTATAAGTTGTGATTCTTCATCAAACTTTACATCTCTACTAACAAAGACCTTGTTTGTTGTCAAATCATATAACCTGTAAGCCTTTGATTCTTCACTATAACCTATAAACAAACACTTATGACCTTTTGGTTCTAATTTTTTTATCTTTTCATCAGGAATGTGTGCCCAAGCAACACATCCAAACACCTTAAAATACCCAACATGAGGCTTTTTTCCACTCCATACTTCTTCAGGAGTAACATATTTGAGAGCATTAGTAGGAATTCTATTCAAAATATGTGCAGCACAAGAGACAGCCAAACCCCAAAATTTATTATCCAAACTTTAAAATGTAACATACAACGAGCCATCTCTAAAAGGGTTCTATTCATTCGTTCAGCCACCCCATTTTGTTGAGGAGTATAAGGAACTGTTCTTTGCACCTTAATACCATAATTTTCACAAAATGACTCAAATTCATAATTGCAATATTCACCCCCATTATCCGTCCTTAAGCATTTAATTCTTTTCCCACTTTGATTTTCAACTAGTGCTTTAAATTTCTGAAAAAATTCAAATACTTCATTTTTCTTTTCAAGAAAATAAACCCATACTCTCCTGCTATAATCATCAATAAAAGTGAGAAGGTACCTGGCACCTGAGAGTGAAGTATAACCTGGTTCACATAAGTCACTATGAATGAGTTGTAGTGGATGATTAGCTCTCCATGCTTTTCCTGAATCAAAAGGTTCTCGGTGATGTTTCCCTAACACACATCCTTCACAAACACCTTCAGAAGCTGAAACTTTTGTTAATCCTCTAACCATATCCATTCTAACCATATCTTGTAATTTCCTATAATTTATATGTCCAAGTCTAGCATGCCAAAGTTTTGATATATAATCTGTCTGAGCAATAAAAGCATGAGAGAGTGTGTATTTATCATCAACAAACCCCACAAATTTAAATAGACTCTCTTCATGATCAACTCTACCAATAGCAATTATATTGTTTGGGTCTTTTCTATCTCTAACAATAACTTGATCAGCATTGACAACAAACTCATATCCAGCTTGAACAATTTTATATACTGAAATAAGATTTACTCCTAATCCTTTTACCAATAAAACATTTTTCAAAGTCCCATTTGTCACATTAACAGTTCCTGTTCCTAAAACTGGAAGCTTCATTTTATTACCAATAATTATTTATTGATCTGAATTCATTTCTTCATTGAAATCAATAAATAAAGATCTATCTCCAGTCATGTGATAAGATGCTCCTGAATCTAGAATCCATTCTTTATTAAAATCTAAAGCAAAATAACCCCCTTTAACAGTGGATTTACCTTTTCCTTGTTTTTGAAAGGACATAGCCAAAAAACTATTTTTATCCATCTTGCCATCATTAAACCTTTCTTGCTTGGGCTTATATTGCTGCCTTTCATTGTCCCTCTTCTTCAAACAAAATTTCTCCATGTGATTCTCACCCCCACAATACCTGCAAATAATGGCTTTCTTCCAGCTTGCTTTTCTGCACCATCATTTCTAGAAAAATGGTTAGAACCTTCATTATTTTGAAATTTATTATTTCCTTTCCAATTCTTCTTTCCATCATTTCTAAAAAATTTACTTTTGGCTGTATATGCATGATTCTCTTAATATGCCCTTCTTTAATAAGCTGAACTTCTTCATCTAAAACAGACTTGCAAAATTGATCAAAAGTTTGCTGGGGGGTATTGGGATTTAGTTGAAGAACCCTTTTTCTTGATTCCTTAAATACCTTATATGGCTGGGGAAGCTTACTTTCAACCATTGCAATCAACTGAAAATCTTTTTTTGCATATTCAACACCTATTTTTTTTAGCTGAGCATTTAAAAAAGTAACTTCATTGAAGTAATCAGACATTTTTTCAAAATCAGATGGATCTAAATTCATCAATTTTTCTTCTATACTAAACATGCTAGCAATTTCTGCATCTTTATAATCCTTTTCTAAATTCTCCCATAGCTCTATTGGATTATCAACATCAACAAATCTTCTATTTAGATTGGGGCTCAAAGCTTTACCAATAATACCTCTAGCTTGCTCCAACTTGCATTTCCACAACTCCTTTTCTCTATCATTTTGGGGTTCCTCCAATTTCTTTATTTCACTATCCTCCATAAAGCCTTCCTCTCAAAGCATTCTTGACTCAATCTTCCAATCTGCAAAACCACTTCCATCAAAGATAGGAAAAACTTCATTTGAAGAACCCATGTTAGCAAAAAAATCAGCCTTCAAACAAATCTAGCAATATTCCAAGCAATATAACAGCCCTACAACCAAATATCACTCCAAAAATATATCAGCCCTACAAACAAACCATTTCACAATATATTTTCCTACAGCAAACCCTCTAGCAATATTTCTAGCTGAACCTTCTAGATGAATCTTCAACTGAATTTGGCTAAACCTAGCTCTGATACCATGTAAAAGCAATTTAAAATAAATATAATTATGAAATAATAATAGTCATAAAGCGGGACCAAAAATAGGGCATAAAAAGAAATAAAGAACAACTTAGGATATAACAGTCTAACTTGTATTCCAAACAATCCAACAATTTACAACTACTGCTGTTTACAATGAACAGCTTCATATTATAGTGGAGCTTGAGCTTCAGTAATCTAGAGACTTCTATAGCTAGAATGTTCTTTTTATGAACAACTAAAAAGTTATTTCAATATTCTAAAAATTCTTACATTCTAGAAACTTCTTTACATTCTAGACAATCTTCCTAACATCTATGATAATCCTTAATAAAAAACTGTATATGTACCCACTCAAATGCTTTTCGCATGGCGTGATTGAACAACATTTGTGATCTCCATTTCTTTTCATGTGATTTGATGTATATCGAATCATGTTAAAATCATGTCAAAGATAGAAGCTTTGCATATCGTAGTATGAAGCAACTGTACACACTACTCAAAGATAGAAGCCAAAAGAAAAATAATATAATGTTAAATTATATTTCCTTAAGTTGTGTAAGGAGGATTGAACATAAAACTGGTCTTCTTTTTCTGAGCGTGTACTATGCCAATAACGTGATTGAACAACTTTTCTGATCTCCATTTCTGTTCATGTGATTTGATCTCCATTTCTGTACATTCATAATGGTCCTTGTGCTGCAGAACAGGTACCTTAGTCCTTGTTTTGTCAATTGCTTGTGGTGAAGGAAACTGCCATTAATGGCAAAAATAACGTTCAGCTAAAAATCAATCCATTCAGGTTTCTTTACATAGCAGTGCTATCACATGATGTACTTATATAGCAGCTCATCTCAGTCTGACAGGATGGCAGATACAGTGACTGCTTCAACTTGGCGGAAAGGAGGAGCACACATCTCACACAAAGCCCAGCCATTCCAACAAGGAAAATATAGTGATTGCTTACAACTTTTCTCAACTCCATTTCTTTTCATGTTAAAATCATCTTATGGTCAAAGATAGAAGCTTTTCAACTGTACACACTACTCAAAGATAAAAGCTTTCATATCGTAGTAGGAAGCAACTGTACACACTACTATTTTTATTTCGTTTTTGTTGTTGTGGAGGAATCTCTTTTGAGATCACTTTGATTTTTATTTCTTAAGTACAATAATTTATTGAAAATATAGAGTTGCTTAGAAAAGTCACTTTTTCATTAAAATTATGATGTTAGTGGTAGATAATGGTAGAAGAAGAGAAATCTAAGTAAATTTTTTTAATTAGTGTTCTAGATTTAAAATTGATCATATCTAACATTAACATCACTTTCAATGTTTTCAACACCATACTAATTTATTGTAACTACACTTGCATCATTGTAATATTAATTAAGATTTAGTCACTAATAATTCATCATCAAATTAAATTAACATCCTACATCCCTCTCCTCTAATTAGTTAAATAATTTATTTAATTAATTAGCCTAGAGCCCCAAATCTTATTCTATTTCCCCACTAAGAAGACAATCATGTCTCATCCACAATAAAAAGTCAAAATAAATATAAGTCATCAATCCTGAATCCTAGCCATCAAATCAATCAAACAAAACCTAGCCACACATTTCTATCCAACTTCTATTTAAATTGAAACCAACTTTTAATCCCAACCATTCACCTAATCAAGTAAATCCTAACCCTCTTTTTACCAACAAATAACATTTATTCTCTCCTTCCCATGAAATTCAAATTCAAAATTCCTCTCATGAAATCATAACCATCCATCGAAAAACAATTTTTCAACCCTCTATTTATCCTCATCAAATCTATAAATCAAGTAACCATCATGTTATTGAAGGAGTTTTACAAATTTTACTAATATGGACCTATCATCTTCCCCAATTTGGTGCATGTGCTCTACACTTTGGTGCATTTGTACCCTAACCAACACATCAACATTCAAATAAACCTAAAACTCTTGACCCTTGGCTCATGACACACCTACACTACCTTGTGGCAAATCAGCATTCTTTTATGGTGCATGCACACCTATTGTGGTGCATGTGCCTAATGGATTGAATTGTGTGTCTTTGCATAAGCATAACGATCTATGGTGCAAGCACACAAGCTGATGGAATAGGTTTCCTTGAGGTCATAAAATAATCTTTTAATGTTTATATAATATTTATATTTTTTATAGCTTGCATGCATATATGCATTTAGTGTATTTACAATTTGATTAGTGTATCAACAACCTATTTAGTGTTTTTGAATTTTGTTTAGTATTTCTATATTATGAGATTTTACATTTTAATCTTTCAACACATGTTATCTATGCAATAATCTATGCATCCTTTCTATGGCATATACACATTTTATAATGGTAGCATTTGCTGCCAATTAATCATTTGCTTGATTTTTTTGTATTTTTGTTACTAACACTCATCCTCGGAGGATTCTTTTTGAGAGCTTTTGTCATTTGATAACCTCTAGTTGTAGGTTTATGTGTTTGAAGATCATTCACAAAATCAAACTACTAACATGTGTGTTTTAGTTAGATATTTGACCAAGAAATAACCCAAAACATATTTTTTTTATTTTAATTTCTCTCATACATTCATTTTCTAAGGTCAAAGAACTTGTTTGGTTGTTATGCCTTTTTTATTAAAAAATGTTGGAGCAATATATCAAAGAGAAATTCCACTACTATTCCATGATTACATACATAATATTTTGGAAGATTATGTTGATGATAAATTTTGGCTATCTATAACTCATCAAGATTAGGAAAAAATCCTTTGACTAATTTTTGAAAGAATTCATAAATACAATATAAGGTTAAACCTACAGAAATGTTTCTTTGAAATGGATACTAGAAAACTATTTGGTTTTATAGTGTCACATAGAGGCATTGAGATGTAAAAAGGGAAGATTGATGCTATAATACACATTCCTCCTCCTAAGAACATTCCTCAATTACATAGCTTACAAGAAAAAAGTCAAGTTATTCACCATTTTGTTGCATCATTGGTGGATCAAACTCTTCCCTTTACATATCCCCTTAGGAAAGAATCAGAATTTAGATGGAATGAGGATTGTCAATTTTTTTTGAAATTTTTAAACAATATTTAGCTAATCCTCCCATATTGCAACCCCCTACTCAAGAAAAACCATTTATCATTTACATCTGAACATCAACGCATACTCTAGCTACATTATTGGCTCAACAAGATGAGAATTGCTAGGAATATCTTGTTTATTACATTAGTCAAATATTGATTGATTATGAAACTCACTATACAACTATAGAAAAGATTTATTTGGCTCTTTTATTCACCACTAACAAATTGAGACATAATTTATTGAGTGCAAAAGTGCATTCCATTACAAAATTTGATCCTTTTAAACACCATTTTGCTAAGATAGATTTGTCAGGATGCTTAGCTAAGTGCATTATGTTTTTAATTGATATTAATCTTAAATTTGTCCCTCAAAAAGAAATCAAAGACAAATCATTGATTGATCATTTAGCTAAGGCTCCTTCACCATTAGCACTAATAAATCAGGACTCATTTCTCGATATGAATGTGTTGAAGATAGATGACAATGAAACATGGGAATAATATTTTGATGGTTCTAAATGCCAAACTGGCTCTACAGTGGAGGTTATATTAATATCGCCTATAGGAAATCCAATTCCCTTATCACATCATCTAAACTTCCTATATACAAAGAAAATTGTAGAATATGAGGTCCTTATTGATGAGATATGTTCAGCCTTGTCTTTAGGTGTTTTGACACATTCATATATTTGGTGATTCTTAATTAATCATTAAACAAATCAATGTTTCCTATCAAGAAAAAACATGATAATTTATCCCAATATAAAAACCTCTCAATGATATTACTAGAACATTGTGAATCATACACTATTGACAATGTTCCATGAAAGGATAATCGACATGCAAATGCAATTACAAGTGTTGCTTCCTTGTCTCTCTTGAGGATCCTTCCATGGATTTTAAATTCATTGTCCACATGGTAAAAAAAGCATCAATAGATGAAAAGATGAAAGAAACATTAGTTTCCAATATTTAAGCCTCTAGTGAATAATGCACACCAATATTTAATTATTTGAAAGAAGGTACCTTTCCCAAATCAACCACAAAGAACACTAGAGCTTGTATTCAGAAAATTAAAGCTTGATACATAATCATAGTAGATGTGTTATATAGATTTTCATTTAATTGTACAGATTCTTAGATTCCTTAAATAATTTGAAGTCCCTATATCCCTTGAGGAAGCTCATGCGGGTGCTTATGGGGGCCATTTTGGAGGAAGATTGTTATTTTAAAAGTTAATCTACATAGGACACTATTGGTAAAACATGTAACAAGATTTTTGTGATCATGTTTAAAGAAATGTCACAAATTGTAACAGTATAAAAGTTTGACTAATGCTCCTACCTCCAAACTTTAGGCCCAATTTCCTATTTTTCCATTTTAAGTATGGGTTTTGGATCTTATTGGAAAAATTTCTCCTTCTTCAAGACATATGTCTATAATTACTACTAAAAATTATTTCACAAAATGGGTAGACAAAATTCTTCTTTGTTCCATGAAAACATCATCACACTATTTGATCTTCCTTTTTCTTTAGTATCAGATAATGGAACACCATTTAAAAATAATAAAGTGAAGAATTTTTTGGAAACATTTCATATTCAAAATCACTTTTATATGTCTTAATACCCACAATCTAATGGCCAAGCGAAAGCAACAAACAAATCACTTGAAAAAATCTTATGAAAAATAATCAATAAACATAACAAGGATTGGCACACTCAGTTGTCTTTTGTATTGTGGGCTTGCCACACAAGTATTCATACATCTATTGGAGATACACCATATAACCTTGTTTATGCTATGAACGTAATAATTCCCTTAGAGTTAGAAATTCCTGTTGAAAATTGAAGGTAATTATGTAGCTATAAAACGTGTAATCCTATGAGATTGTAGATTAAATCAAGTATTATTTTCCACAATTTCTTTGTGGGTGATTAATCTTATTAATTCATTTTACCAATTGTAGAAAGAGACAAAAGATTGTAGAAGAATGAGACAAGAAGATAGAAGTGACACAACATATATGTGGAGAAACACTTTTAGGAAAAAACTCCACCACCAAAATCAATAGTGCTTGTATTATTTAACCTTAGAACAAGATTATAATAACACTCTATCAATCCTTGATTGATATGCTTCTTTTTACTTTAACAATTCTTCTTCACAACCAGCAATAAACTTTGATAGAACTCTCTTCAACTTGCTGCAATTAATAGACAATTATAAACATTGTAAACTCCAAAGAGTTGACAATTACAAGAGGATAAAGATCCTCACAAATATCTATGCCATTCTTGTGCAAGTAGAGTTCATCCATGAAAAAAATGTCAAACCAAGTCCTTCATCAATTTGGGTGTCCCAAACTGAAGACTTAACTCAACGTTAATTACAAAGATATCTTGTAAGCTTCTCCTCAAAGTTAGCGCCCACAAATGGGCCCACTTAACTTAGCCTTGAAAATATCTTCTCATGCAAACGGTGTTAACTCCAAGATTCCAACTTGGGTGCCCATGGTGGGTCCAAGTCAATCTTTATTAATTGAAACATATCTCTCCATCATTCATGTAAACATCATGCATGATTGATCATCCTCTATTAACTAAAAGTATCAACCTATTATCTGTCATGCAACTAAGTCATTAGTGATGCAACTCAAACTAACTACTTGCAACTAAAGATAACTGAACTGAATTGAATTGAACTGAAACTGAATTGATAGTGCCACTCCACATACATTGTAAATATCAATCCCTACTTTGTAGGAACAAGACATGCATTACATAAGAGTTATCAATTCACCAAATAGTTAATTGAAACAAGATGTTTTACACCTCCCATATGGGTGCCCCATGTGCTCCTATTTTGTAGGAGCTCTTCTTGGGCGTCCCCACATGTTCCTATAATTTAGGAATAATTGAAAATACCAATTTACATGTGCATTTCATTTTAACTTTATCTCTTTCTAATCCTAGTGTTGGGGAACACTTTCCAAGGACTTAGGAGATACATGAAATATGTTTATATGATTGCAATTAAATGGCATCTTGTTTCAAACATTCTTCCTCTTGAAATTATACATTGAAATTATTCTAGACAAGGAATCATTATTATAAATCAAGTATAGGACTCAAGGCCAATGGCCTTCCTACACCAAGAGAACTTATTTGTACAAACTAGTTTCGTAAGAAAATATGCACGATTGATCAAAGTGTCAACTTTCTCAGCCAATACCTTTCCACTTCAATCATTTCACGCACAAAGTGATACTATACATCAACATGCTTAGTATGATCATGATACATAGGATTTTGGCTAAACAAATAGCACTTGACTATCACATTCAAGACTAATTTGGTTGCAATTAAAACCAATACCTTTCCCAATCCTCTATAACCAAACTGTCTCTTTAGAGGCATGTGTAGCAGCCATGTACTTTTCTTCTATGGTGGAAAAAGCAACCGTGGGATGCCTCTTACTCATCCAACTAACCTCAACTCCAAACAAAGTAAACACAGCCACTTGTCGAGCTCCAACTATCCAAATCTCCTGCCCAATCAAAATCAACAAAACCCTATATGTCCAATTTTTTATGCATAATATCAATATCATTAGCACCATGATAAACCAAATAGTAATCAAAAGTACCTTGTATATATCTAAACACCCTCTTAACATAAGTCCAATGTTCTCTACCATTGTTAGACATAAACCTACTCAGAACTCCCATTGCTTGGGCTATATTTGGTCTTGTACAGACCATTGCATACATCAAACTACCAAATGCACTAGCATACAAAATTTTAGACATTTCCTCATGATCAAAATAAGATTTAGGACTAAACTTAACTTTGTTCCAACTGGTAAAGGAATATTAATAGGTTTACTATCATGCATGTTAAACCATTTCAAAATAGTATCAACATAGTTTCTTTGACTTAACAAAAGCTTTTTGTTACCTCTATCCATGTTGATTTCCATACCAAGGATATATTTTGCAGCCCTTAGATCTTTCATCTCAAATGTTCTATAGAGTTGCACATTCAATTCTTTGATCATTACCTTTGTGTTACCAAGAAACAGTTGGCATGTCATCTACATACAAGATAATAATTAAAAGCTGATCATCAATACATTTTATGTAAACACAATGATCTTCCTCACTCCTAACATAACGAATTTTCAATGCAAAAGCATCAAACCTCTAGTACCACATTCTCGATGACTATTTTAATCCATATAAAGATCTCGTTAACCTTCAAACCAATTTTTCTTTTCCTTTTGCAACAAAACCATCAGGTTGCTTCATAAATTTATCTCCTATAGAAAATTATTATAGAGTACATCTGGCATCAACTACAATAATTTTTCTTATTGTTTTCTTTTGATAATAATTTTCCAATTAAACTTAATATATTCCTCCATTTTTATCACATTTCAAGCCCAAGGAAAATTATACCCTCTTGTTTATCACAGCTGTTAGGAGTTCAAAACTTCCTATTGTATAAATCCTCAAGTGGTTCCATTTTAATTTCTTAATGGTAAGAATTATTGTATGCAAACTCAACTAGTGGTAGATACACTTCCCACTTATATTGCTAATCTATGCATTACATTTAGACTAAATCCTCTAGAACTTGGTTAAATATTTTAGTTTGAGTATTCATCTTAGGATGATAGGATGCAATTATGTTTAATTTGGTTCTTAAGGATAAAAATGGGGTTTACTGAAATATTGAATTCATCCTTGCATCCCTATCTAAAATTATTCTTTCTAGAATTCCATGAAGTTTGAAGACTTCCTAAGCAGGTTTTTTGCAATTACTTGGGCTCCACCATTAAGGTTACCAAATATAAAGTTTCAAACTTTAGTTAGTTTTTAAACTACTACAAAAATTGGATTATTTATATTTTTAAGCATAGGTCATCCTAGAAAAAAAAATCCATACTAATTACTTGGAATTTTATTTTTGGAATGTCACATGCGGATATAACAATCCTATTGGATGTTGATGTTTAGGTTTAAAACACTGACACTCTAGGTATCTTGCCACAAACTTGTCTACATCAAGATTCATTCATTTCTAGAAGCACAAAAGTTTTAATTTAATAAAAATTTCCATAACTCCTGAGTGTCCAAAATATGGAGCATTATGCTTTCTTAAGAATGAAATTTCTAAAATTATCCTTTCAAGAATATATATCTCTGTGTTGAATCTTAAGAGCCCATCTTACCTCGTCTGTATATGTATTAGATCTTCAATGTTGTTAATCAGGGGGCTCGATCTTCTATTAAAGAGTTAACACAAGATTTCATAGATCTAGTAAAAGAATTGAGATGATAAATAAATATATGCCTTTTTGGTAACTTAGTAATATTAGGTTTTAACTTAGCAATAATATCATGATAATGTGCCAGTTACCAAGGCATATATTTATTATGATCTCAATTCATTTAGATCTATGAAATCTTATGTTAAATAGTTTTGTAGAAGATCAATTTTATGATTAGGAAAAAGTAGCATTGAGGGAAGATCCTCAAGATTACACATATGCAAGGTACAAATTTGAGTCAGATTGAATCTTAAGATTCAACACAAGGATGTATATTCCTGAAAAGGATAATTTTAGAACTTTCATTCTTAAGAAAGCACATAATGCTCCATATTTTGGACACTCAGGAGTTATGAAAAATTGGATTAAATTAAAACTTGTATGCTTCTAGAAATGAATGAAGCTTGATGTAGCCAATTTTGTGGCAAGATACCTAGAGTGTTAGTGCTTTAAACCTAAACATCAACATCCAATAGGATCTTGTTATATCCCAATGAAAATCCTAAAATAAAATGCCAAGTAATTAGTATGGATTTTTTTCTAGGATTATTTATGTCTAAAAATAGAAATAATCCAATTTTTGTAGTAGTTGGGTATGTGCAGGATCATCATTAGGTAGGTGGCAAAAAAATCAGAAAAATTAGAGTTAGGCAACTTGACATAAAAATTTGAATAAGATATCTATATTATTTCAAAAATGTGTAAGAATAGAATCTATAGAAAATTGAATGTAGTTTCTAAACTACTAGGTTTGTTTAAAAAATAAATAAATCTATTTGGTGAAAATTGAAATTTCAATGCAAAGAGTACTTAAATTTCAAGGAAAAAATAAGAAGTACTGGTGTTTGTCTAACCACCCTAACCACAATAAAATGATAATATTTTTTATAAGATTTCAGATATAAGTAGAGTGACTCATGTCCCAATGTGATGCATTTTTTGGTAATTTTTCCAAGAAAATAATTGATTATGAATTTTTTATTACAACTTTTAAAAAATATAAATAACTCGTATGTCTGGCCACCTTAACTTGGTCAAAACTTCATGAAATTCATTTTTTCTTTTTTTAATCCTATAGTATGTGAAGCAAAGAATGTGATGCATATTTTAGATTCAAAAAATGTCATACCATTTGAAAGCTATAGATTTTTTCAATGAGCCTATCAATCAAGACTTTAGTCGTAATTTGAATAGAAAATGAATAATAATTACTTAATAAATTCAAAGTAAAACATAATTTATATTGGTGGAAAGCTGAGAATCTCCTTTAAAAACCCTTTTTGTTTCATCAATTTTGGGTGAAAAAAAATTCATCAACCACATACCCATGATATTACCACTTTTTGGCCCATCATGATCCTGCACATACCTAATTTAAAAACTAATTGTGAAGCAATTTTTCCTTAATCATTTTTTTATTTTCATCTTTTATATGTTTTTAGCTTTGGGATGAATCCATGCTCAAAGAAAAAGTGGTTCTGAAAGGTGCACAATGTGCCACGTGGTTTTTGCATAGCTTTTTTTATTATCTTCCTTTCGAAAGAGATCTCAAGACACATGTCAACTTGGCGAGGATGTCCTCCAAAGCTATTTTCATAAATCTAAGAATCCCTGCCTGCTCGAAATGTCATCTTTTCACTATGGGAAGATTGTGCTTTCAAGAAGTAATCTCTTTCCGAGTTTGGAGTGTGTTGCCCGCCTTTCTTGTTTTTAGTTGGAAATTTTGAGTAGGCGCTGTTGAGCTACATGATTCGTCAACTAGATTTTTTCTTGGCTATTTTCTTGGATCTGAGCATTTACAAAGGGAAACCTTTGATAAATATCTAAGAGACTTTAATGCGGTAGATGGGAATTAATGAGGAAAGATTTTTGCAACCTAATTAAACATCTACGACTAGATCATGAGCTATCAGATGTAAGCATTTGGAAGTATTTACTTTTGGGATGCTGGTGGCGGTTCTCTCTCTTTTCAGTTATAAATGGGAAGCAACAACAAAAAGAAGTGGTTCTAGTTTCTTTTTTTTTTTAAATTAGAAGTTCTTTTAGTTTTCCTTAGAGATAGAAATATTTTCAAAAGTAAAGGTGGTAGAATACTACTTCTCTCTGGCATGTTATATTGTTTCAGCTCAAACTATTATCGAATTGGCATCTGACCTCTATTTTGTAAGTTCATTTAATATTTAAGCATGAACTATTTGGAAGAAATATTTGAGACTGTGCATATAATGGCCTTTGTCAAGTTTCCTTCTTTATGCTTTCATTTAGGATGAAACACTATGTTAAGCTTAATTCAAAAAATTTGAGTAGTTGATTTCCATGTTGTAGGCTTATATGGTATATGAATAACTCAAGTGCTAAAATTGGATTACGTCTATTGAAATTTTTTATTTACTTTCAAGGTTATTGTTTCTTCATATTATGTTGTATTAAGAGGAAGGGTTTATGCAATTTTTGAATGTTTTTCTATTAACCTTGGGAACTTTTATGCTTGATCAAACATTAATGAACATTTCCCATGGGGAGATTTGAAAGACTGTATTGTGCTTGTATTTAGCCTTTGCTACTTGTTCTCTTCTGAACAATAAAGGATTGTGCAATTTTGTGTCTAATATATCATTCATAGAAGAGAATCGGGCTTGAAATGTTTTAAAAGCTTTGGTGGATTACTATTTTTATGTTTTATAATTACATTTCCTTTTACCCTTTTTCTCTGAAACTCAGTGAAGAGTTGAATTTTTATAAATATCCCATAGGTATTCAGTGAGGCACAAGTTGGTCCCCCACTCGATGAATTTCCCATAAGGCTATTAGAGAGGTGCAATATTTGATGATTAACAGTTCTTTTTCTGGCACGCTTGGTGGGACTCAAATTTTTTTGAATGTCTGATTAGAAGTATAAAATATTTCTTAAATCAGGCCAAGGAAAGAAGTTTGAAGTTTCATGCCCAAAATCTAAGCAAGAGCATCTTCAAGAGGTCATTTATAGTACTCCTAGTTACCCACATTGGCACCTAGGGGAAGAATACTTACAAGTTTTGTATCACCTATAAGGAGTAATAGAGCAAGAAGTAAGAGCCCAATATCTAGAGCCTTATCTACTCCACTTGGAGAGTGAACTTTCCAGATTAGAATACCAGTATATTCGATTCATAGGAATTTGTTCTCCATGGCTCATATAGCTACCCTTGATCCTATAAATTTCTTAACTTGGGATAGTGGTAGTACACTACAACCACCTATGCCCCCAAATGTATGGTCTACCATACCTAGTAACACCCTCAAGGCTATTCCAAAATTTTCTAAAGAATATTTCAAAACCCCCTCTGAACACCTTCAACATATAGCAGAGGTATGTAGGGTACATAACATAGCAGAGGAAAATATTGCTCTTAGGTTGTTGGCCACCTCTTTCAAAGGAAAAGCTCAAGATTGGTATTTTCCTCCTACAATGATTTAATAACTAAGCCCTTACAACCATGATTCATAGATTGGACATCTAACCAAAACAACCATTTCAATCATCATGAAGGTGCATTTAAGTTGTCAACCCAAGGACGTGAACCTGAAATGGGTCAAAATAGTATGTGCACTAGGAACCCAAAGTAGCCATTTTCATTCTACAACTAAGGAACACACACTATTGAAAGTAAATTACTTAGAAGAGAATACCATAAATTACAATCATCAATCATCAACTACATCAAACTAAAATTCATAATATAAATGAAAATATGAGCAACAAATAGGGAACTACTTTGTCTGATTTGGCTATAGGAACAATCACAGAATGAATTTCTAATGGTTGCATGAAAAATTGGTGCCATATTTCTAACTAATTACAAAACTAAAGGATGGATTAATCACTAAGTGGCTCCCCTAGGATAAGTATCCTCTAAAACTAATGACAACTCAGATGCTCAAACTCATAACTTTATTTTATTCACTATAATTCATGAGTACAAAAGAGTAATGTATATATATTACTAAACACTTTGAGAGTGCAAGTACATGAATAAACCAGTAACTCCAGAGAAGGAGAGCATTCGGGATCCTT
>VDFB02067139.1:0-41893 GCA_007258455.2 Sequoia sempervirens
CACTTGGATGGGTGGTATTAGGAGAGGGAGTAGGGGATATGATAGGATCTGATTTTGTGGTAGCAAGCTCATGCAATGGAGACAGAGATGGAGCGGTAGAATCTTGAATGTCAAGAGGTTCATGGGATGGAATGGATGGGGGATTGTGATCTTGAGTTGGACTAGATGGGATGACAAGATCTTGATGTGGAGAAGGGGATATGTTGGTATGATTTGGATCAGGCTCTTGGCATGACTCATCTTGTGGGGGTGGCATGATCATGGAGTCTTGGAGGGAATCTTCAAGTGGGGAAGATGGAAGGATAGAGGATTCAAGGCATTCATGGGAATGGATTTTAGTGATACTAGGAGTGGGAGAAGTGGATTGAATTTGTGTGTCTTCATTGTATTGGGTGGATCTAGGTGTAGGAGGAGTGGATTGAATTTTGTTATCTTTGATGAGATCGAAAATATCAGAGTAGGAGATGGGGACTCAATGGATTCGGTGGGTTTGATGATTTCAGTGGTTTGAGTGGTGCTAGGGGTGGTAACATCAATGATAGGTGTGGTGCAGAGAAGGGTATCATCACTAGTGACCGTAGATGATGGATTGGGATAACATGGTTCCACAACTGCAATGTGTGGAGTGGGGGATGTATTCTTTGTCATAAGTCCTTGGAAAACTTCTAGGAGTGAGAAACTTGCATACTCTAGGCTTGGCTAGGGTGATGGGAATAGATGAAGGATTAGGGATTGGTGAAGGATTGGGATTATGGAGTGGTGGACTAGGATTAGATGGAGGAATGGGATTGGATGGAAGACTAAGAGTAGGTGGAGGATTAGGATTGGATGGAGGGTTAAGGTAGGGATATCGGGATGGTGAACTAGAATAAGAAGATGTGGATGATGGATTGATGTTAGGGGAAGTAGATGAGGAATTAAGATAGGAATATTGGGATGGTGGATTAGGATAGGAAGATGAGTATGATGGATTGATGTTATGGAAAGTAGATGAGGAATTAAGATAGGAATATTGGGATGGTGGATTAGGATAGGAAGATGTGGATATTGGATTAGGAGAGGTTGATGGGGGTGTAGGATTAAGATAAGAAGGTGTGGACGTAGGATTAGAAAGAGTAGACTGGTAAGGAGGATTAGGATAGGGGACATGGATTGGGAATTGTAATAGGAGTATTGGAATGGTATATTAGGATGGGAAGATTGATTGGGTTAAGAGGATTTGGGTGGCGAATAAGAAAATGATGTAGAGGAAGGATATGATGGAGATGCAAGCAAGGAAGATAACGGATATCCCTTGTCAAAGGTAGCATAAGGAGAGTTATTAGGTGTGGACGGAGGCATAATAGGATAGCTCTGAGATGTGATTGGATTTTGGATGACACTTGGGGAAAGCTTGCTAGAAATGATAGTGTCAAGGGGATCTATGTCATATACATCTTGATCAACAAGACTTTGGTTATCGTTGTCAACGTAATTAGGATTCCCCTTGACTACTATTTTTGGTTGCATAGATGGAGGATAAGGATTCATGATGTTAGATGTGATGGATACAAATTGAAAAGATGGGAATAGATGATTAGAAGGAAAGAAAAGATGATGAGAAGGTACAAATTTTTTTCGATATCAGAAGATCTTGGATGTAGGTGGACTAAAGCTCAGATTGGAATTTAAGCTCAGATTGGGATTGGATCAAAGCTTAGATTAGGATGATTGGAGGATGTGATGGGATTAGACTGGATAAGATTGATTGATGAGATCATTTGATAAGATTAGATGATGGATTAGATAGGACAATGAAAGGGATTCTAAACCACATTCAGATATCACCCTAGGTGACTTAAGGTGTTGATTGATCGGATAAAAGGATAAATAGATGATTGTGGCACCAAATCCACCTTAAGATTGAAAGTAGATTGATTGGGCTGAAGATGATAACCAACTCAAGGCAAATGAAAATCCTAAGCAGATGTGAGTGATTTTGATCAAATGCAGATACCTAAGTCAATTTGGATAATAACCTCTAAAATGAAGTTTAGGGGATTTGGATCAAGAAAACAATGATGGATAAGTAACCTAGAGTTGTTATAAGATGTACCTATTTGATTTAGATGATGAATGGATGACCTATAGATGGACTAAACTGAAGATAACCAGTGAATGGAAGATACAAATGGACTGGAGGGAAAGGTCACCTATCCACTAGGTCTGGTCGCCTATGTCTAGGGCATGGTCACCTATCTAGTTTCTAGACTCTCAGAACAATTAGACGGACCCTCAGAATGGGTAGATAGACTTGCAGAACAGGTAGACGAATACTCGAAATGAGGAGACAAATATTGAGAATGAGGAAAGGGATGCTCGAAAGGGTAGATATTATCTTAGAATGAGGAGATGAAAGCTCATAATGGATGAGTAGATACTCATAACAGATGCTCAAAAGGGGAGACTGACTCTCACGATGAGGAGACAGATGTGCAAAACGGATGAATGGATTGATTGAATGAGAGACAAGATTAGCTGTTTAGGGAAAAAAATTTCCCAAACTAATGGAAAACTTTTTCAAGAAGGTGGCACATGCCTATTCACTGAAAACAGGTGAAAACGACGGAAGACTACAAAAAATGGTTGACAAAACGAATTAGATGGAAGATGGGTTGGCCATTTTTGGAGCTAAATCACCCATCCAAGGGGCACAACCACCCAACTAGAGGGAGAGGTTTCCAAAACTAATGGCACAGTTTCCTATTCTAAAGAATGAGAAAGAATGATGAAAAACGATAGAGAACGACTAACAAAACAGTCGAAAAAGCAAGCAAAAATGCCCGTTTTAGGGCCTAGTCACCCCTCTATAGGTCATGGCCACCCTTGTTGAGGGCATGGTCACCCAACTAGGGGGAAAGGCCACCTTTTCTATGGAATGAGTGAGAACGATTGAAAATGACAAAGAATGATGGTAAAATGAACAAAAAAGCAAGCTAAAAATGCATGTTTCAAGGCCTAGTCGCCCCTTTGCAAGTCTTGGCTGCCCCTGCTAAGGACATGGTTTCCTATGCATTGGGCCTAGTCACTTATTCTAGGTAATAGGTGAGAATGATTGAAAATGACAAAGAACGATGACGAAACAAATGAAAAAGCAAGTAAAAACACCCGTTTTAGGGCCTGGTCGCCCCTCTATAGGTCTTGGTTTTCCCTACAGAGGGAATAGTCACCTATGCACTAGGACTGGTCACCTGTTGTAGGTAATAGGTGAGAATGATCAAAAAAAATAAACAACAATGATAAAACAGATGAAAAATCAAGCAAAAATGCATGTTTCAGGGCTTGGTCGCCCCTCTGTAGGTCTTAGTGGCCCCTACTAAGGGTGTGGTTATTTATTCACTAGGAATAGTTACTTATTTTAGGGAATGTGTGAGAAAAATTAAAAAAAATTAAAGAATGATGAAAAAATGGATGAAAAAGCAAGCAAAAATGCCCGTTTCAAGGCCTCGTCACCCCTCTGTAGGTCCTAGTCACCCCTCTGTAGGTCCTGGCCACCCCTGCTGAGGGTTTGGTTGTCTATGCACTAGTCCTAGTCACCTATTCTAGGGATGGGTGAGAAAAATTGAAAACTACAAAGAACAATAACAAAGCAGAGGAAAAAGCAAGAAAAAATGCTTGTTTTAAGGCCTAGTCACCCCTCTATAGGTCCTGGCCACCCCTCCTACAGTGTGGTCACCACTCTTAGGGCTTGATCTCCCCTTTAAGTGAAAGAAGAACAATTTTGACTCAAACAAATTGAAAAATAACTGAGACAGAGGGCAAGGTCGCCCCTCTTGAGGTTGAGGTCACCCCTGTTCGGGGCCTGGTCACCCCTATTAACATAATTGAACTTGACTTAGGCCAAATGACTATGGAAAAGGACAGAAAACACTAAAAATAGTAAGAAAAAAGTATGGCTAACTTGACTGATAAGATATACACTGGTTTTTGCATAGAAAAGATAGTTCAAACAACATAATCCTAAGATTAGTATGAAGGGTATGGTTGACACGGTTCTCTAACTAGGCTAAACAAGGAGATCTAGGAAGTCCTCGATATACGCTCGGTGCATGAGGCACAACCATGAACACCACCTCATCACAAGTGTGAGTTGAAAACCCCAACAAGATACTAAAGGCTCAAACCAACTCTTCATGTCTATCTAGGTATCACCCTAGCTTTGACACTCTGCCAGACACGACATGACTAGATTCGGGTACAACTTTGGCTCTCCCCCCTTTATATACCCCACCAATACACATGGTTCAGATGGTCCCTTGGGGTGATGAAATTTCCAAGCAGGTCCCACTGAGAAGAGGATGCTAACCATTTTCAGCTACTCCCTAGGCTCACACGAAGTGCAAGGGAAAGCTTGAATGATGTAACACCCCATTAGGTAACATAAAGGACTTAAGTAAGCTATGATTTATCTTCACCCAAGATCAAAAATGGCACAAGGGGATTGGATACGTCAATAGCTTACTTACAAACACAACAAAAAACATTTTGACTACCCTACATAGCCTATGTGCCTAATTAGTATGAAAATGAAAACAAACAACTAACTAGAAATCTTGGTCCTTTCATCCTACAACAAATGTGTTAGTAGTTTTTGACCACCTTTCTTCGTCAAGAATGAAATAACTGCACAAATTTTAGTAAAAATCCTCACAATCACCAACAAGACAAGTTAGGGGGTCAGTAATAACCAAAATGATAGAAAACAATACGTAAAAACTGATTTAAAATATTGTTTTTACCTTACAGAAAACTTTGTCTGGGCCTAGCTACCCCTCTGCTGGTCCTAGTCACTCCTCTATAAGTCCTGGCCACCCCTTTGAGGTCCTATCCACCCCTCTCAAGTCCTGTTCATCCCTCTCAGGTCCTAGCCACCCCTCTAAGGTCCTGGTCGCCCCTCTGTTGGTCCTAGTCACCTATCTAAGGGCCTAGATATCTCTGCTAGGACCTAGTCGCCCCTCTATAGGGCTTGGTCACCCCTTTGTGTCAATTGAACCTACAAAATGTCAAAAAATAGCAAACATGAGAGTAAAAAGGACATATTTTTAGGTCCCACGGGGCATGCCAGAAATGTGTGCAAGTGTTTTTTACTTCTAAATATGCAAAACAAACTAAAAATGCAATGTAAAGAACACAAGACCACTTTGATATTAGCCTAAGTTATACAAAAATAAAGGAAAGATAAAACAAGAGTGATAAAACACTAGTTTATACGTTTTCTTGTGTTGATCTCCTTGGTTGGCCCTTGATTGAAGCTTGGTGGTATGCTCCTTTGATGGCAATGTGATGAAAATAGATGCAAGGTGGTCAAGATGCAAGATGGAGGATATGAACTATAGCTCAGAGAAAAACACACGAGAGAGTTAAGAAATTCAAATCTAATCTATTCAAACTATACTAACGAATCCTCAAAGCTTAGATAATCGAGCACAAAAGAAAGCTAAGAACAACATGCATAAAAGAAACTATTTTGCCAAACATGCGATCAATTCTGTTGAATAACCTCCATTATTCTTCTCCATTTCATCTATGTAGTGTACTTGCCCTCAGATTTTCAAAGTTCGTGCAAGCATGGCCTAAGTGTTGTGATTAAGACAAAATATCAAAGATTCAAGATAATTGCTCTAAAATTCATACGATTTCAAGAGAGATTGGAATGATGAATGACAGATCAATTTATAGAAAATTGATCATTTGAACGACAGGTCAGGATTGAAAGATCAATGGACGGTTTAGATTGACATATTAGACATGTATTATGATAACACAAGCGACATGAGTGATACAAATTAGAAATAGAAATAAAGATTAAATAAATGATTTAATCTTCAAGTTTGGTATTTAAAACAAAGAATTATCTTTGCATGACAAAGATAAAGATGGATTAAAGCAACTCTCTGCTCAACGACATTACAAGATTCAATTAATTAAATAGAAATATTTAATTAATATGCATGTACATGCAATTGAGTTAGAACTCAGTGATTGAATGATTTGATAAAGAGATTACTTCCTCGAGAAAGCAACTCGCATTACTAAATCAAGAGTTAACCGACCTAATCAAATAGATCTTTGAGTCGAAAGTAAGAGGAATAGTTAGATAATTTGCACAATTATCTAAATATAGAGGAATGTGTTGTAATAGGATTTATGAATTAAATAATTCATTTAATTCAATATTTGATATTTGAAGAATAATTAAATAAATAAGATTTATTTAATGAAGTGATGAAGGGGTTTAAATGAATAATTAAATAAATAAAAGAATTTATTTAATTATAGTTGAAATATGATAAAGGTAAATTAAATAAGAATTTATTTAATCGAAGAAGAAGGATAAGGTTAATTAGTAACATAATCAAATAAAAAGTGTTTATTTAATTAATTAGATGGAATAAAGAAAAGTGTGAATTAATTAAATAATTAAGATTATTTAATTAATAGAAGAAATGAAGACCTTAGAGAATAATTAAATAATTGACATTATTTAATCATGACCATGGAAGAAATACAAATTATTAAGAAATATTAAAGTCATAGGCTTAGACTAGATTTCAGTGTCTACATTTGCCCCTCTTTGATACAATGTCATTTCAGCATTGTGTCAAATAAAATTGATAAAAATATGCCCCAATCATGCCCCGGTGTAAACAGGTGAAGGTATGCCCCCTTGGGAAAATTGACAAATTTTTGAAAATTTAAAAAAAAATTGGAAATAATCTCGATTAGTCCATTGATGTTTAAAATGCTGGAGTTGGATGTAATTAAAGCTGGAAGTGTGCTACGGGTACTCTGCTGGATTGAAGTTACAAGTTGACGTGGCCAGTAGAAAGGAATGCCACCAAAACCCTAGGTATAAATAAAAAATGGGTAAAATCCCATTCATTTCTACCACATTGCTTTAAAACTTGAGAATTTTGCTCTGCACCCTCAGCGAAGATGTCTCCCGTTCTGCACACCCACCATCGAGCATACAGGATCCGGACCTTCAGGGGGCCAGCCGATGCAGACCCCCCGGTATGTACCTTAATCTCGACTTTTGAATATTAGGTTTTCGCACTTTTTTTATGCATTAAATTTCAATTTTTCTTATGCGTCATTTTGTTGAAAGTCAGATATGAATGCAAACGACACATTTATGCGCGGTTTGGACGATATGTATTTATCTATGTATTGTTAGCGAGGGGTTGTATTTAATTCATCGCATCTATATTTTATTTACACGCATGTGCGAAATAGCAACACATTTGTATTTAAAATAGCCACAATTGTTTATTTTTCAATGCATGTGATAGTTTAGTTGTGCATTTGTATTTAGCAGGATATTATTTGGCGTTAATAGAAAAAGGCACATTTGATATGTAGTCACATTTGTTATTTCGACATGCATTTGCATTTGAAAGTGATGCATGCGAGAAATAACGATGCATTTGTGAAATAGAATTATGCATTTGGTTTTCTGCAATGCATTTGCAAAATAATGACACATTTGAATAGCATTTGATTTGGTCACTTTGCATTAGGATAGGTGATTGATTCTGACATGAGGCATGTATAATGCCATTGCAGGTTGTTTTGGACACTGTGTATATGGGAGAGTCAAGACCATCGATTTTTTTCTTCTGAGATAGTTTGCGGAGCACGAAGAAACAATTCTTATGGCATTTGGGTCTTCTTCATGTGATAGACATGCCCACTGTTCAAGCAAATCGAGGTCTACTGATAATGTTGTACGAACGGTGGCACTCAAAGACTTCCTTATTTCACCTGCCTACTGGAGAGGTGACAGTTACCTTAGAGGACATCTACAGGATTTTGAGACTTCCCATCAAATGCACGAGGGTGAGGTACGATTCCCAAAGGGGTTTTGCAGAGATGTACAGATACTACCCTCATGCCGATATCAGATAGTTAGGTTTTGATCATTATGAGATTAGATGGCATGTATTGGCACAAAGGTATAGACAATTAGACAATTCCTATTTTAACACATTCCTCTAAATTTAGATAATTGTGCAAATTATCTAAGTATTCACTCTTACTCGACTCAAAGATCTATTTGATTCGGTCGGTTAACTCTTGATTTAATGTCTGAGTTGCTTTCTCAAGTAATCTCTTTGTCAAATCACTCAATCGCCCAGTTCTAACTCAATTGTGTGTACATGCATATTAATTAAATATTTTTATTTAATTAATTGAATCTTGTGTGTGTGTTCGAACAGAGAGTTGCTTTAATCCATCTTTATCTTTGTCATGCAAAGATAATTCTTTTGTTTTTGAATACCAAACTTGAAGATTAAATCATTTATTTAATCTTTATTTCTATTTCTAATTTGTATCACTCATGTCGCTACTGGCAATTATCATAATGCATGTCTAATATGTTGATCTCAACCATCCATTGATCTTTCAATCCTGACCTGTCATTCAAATGATCAATTTTCTATAAATTGATCTATCATTCATCATTCCAATCTCTCTCGAAATCGTATGACTTTTAGAGCAATTATCTTGAGGTTTGGGTTTCCTTTTTGTATGTTTGCAGCTTTTTTCTTGTTTCTTTTCATATGTGAAACAATCGACATTAGCTACAACACTTAACTCATTTATATGTACATATTGACTCTTTATAATTTATAAATTCAACTAAGCATCTTTTTATAGGGAATATGATTTGTGTTGTTGAATTACCTACTGTCCTTATTACAGATCAATATTCCTCTAGGCCATTAAAGGATCTGAAAACGTCTATATCTATACATGTATATGTGTTCAACCATAGGTGAGCCTCTAATGCATTCAAGATATAACTCCAATAGACCAATTAAATTTATAAATGCACAAATAGCACTAGAACAAGTGATTTGTTGAATTCTACCAGAAGGTGCCATCATCCACTTCTACTACAATCATTCCTTCCCCTTGGTAGAATTTTATGACTTTCAAGATAGATATTATTAACTTCAATTTTGAAATTACACCCAACAATAATAACAATCATTTTCAACATTATTATCTATATTCTTCTTCTTGTTAAATTGAAAATCCAAAAATATCTATTTATTCAAGAAATTCTTGTATAGTTAGGGGGGCAGAATTCCACCTTTAAATAAGTGTATTTCAAATTTAAAGTGAATCGATTATCTTTTAATGCTTATCTTACTTGAGAAAATTTAACAAAGATTATATAATAGTGAAGAAATAAAATTAAAATGCTAGTTAATAAAAGACTATTAATTGGGAAATTATTGTCAAAATAAGTATTTAAATTTTTGTAGGTAAAAGAAGTGTGTAATTAATTAAGTGAATTGAGTATTCCATAAATAGATAGGTTATTCAATTTAATTGATTCAAAGTAAATAGTAAATGATCAATTTGGTTTACTTTTGTAATTAATTAGCAAATAAATGTTTCTTATCTTTATAATTATTGGGGTTAAATAATCCTTTAAATAGAATTATGGGGTTTAGGGAAAATAAGTGATTTGAAATAATATCGTATTACTAGGAATATTTTCATGATTATAATGTGATGATTACTTGTTGTATTAGACAATGTGTTTTGATTTATGGATTATGTGTCTATGTACTCGTTGAAAGTTGTGTAAGGTTTTGTTCCTTTGGGAAGTATGTTTAACTATGTTTGTTTCCAAAGGCCTAGGAGGGTGTATATATTGTATGAGTGGTCCTCAGGATTGATTGACCTTGGAAGTGGTGTGAATTTGAGGAGGATCATGTGTAATATGTGAAATATAAACCCTAAGGGTGATTCCCTCCTATCTAAGTATGGATTCATGTGGTTATGATAATTGTTGTAAGTGATGTTGGTGTTGTGAGTTGTGTTGTGTTACAGTCATGTATAGCCATTTTTTGTGTTATCTTGTTTCCCTCTTATTTTCCTATTGGATGTGGGACCTTGTGTTGTCTCCTAGAACAGGGGGTGTACCTCAGGGTTCCACATGGTTAGGAGCTTGGTGATTTTTACTCTATTGGGTATTCTTGTTGCATGTGCATGAGCGTGGTGATTGAGTTTTGTATTGTGGACTCCAATTCCTATTTCAGCTGTGAAGACTTCCTAGTATGTATTTGCATATTGGATTGTGCTCATGTTGCATTAATTATCGTAATCTGATGTAATCCTTCCTCTTGTACTAGGGGAAACAATATTGTAAATTTTGTATTGATGTAATGATTATTAATGATTTCATCTTGTAAAAGTATTGTTAAGTAATGCTTCTTCATATGATAGTTAGAAAATGATCTCTAATGTTGATTATCTGTTGTTATGTGATGAAAGTAAGTAATGTTGAATCATTTAATATGGTGCTTTAAAATGAACCTTTCATGTTAGATTAATCATGTTATCTTAGTAGTTGTTGAATTGATGTTAGTAATCTTGATTGTTAGTTTGTGAGTAACACAGTCGAGGAACCTTAGAGGACCTAGGATTAGTTTGTCATGTTATGTTGTGTTTCAAATGTTAATTTTTTATTTTTTTTTAAATGGTTCCATTAAATTGGAATTTTTGTGTTGTCCTCTTGGGTCCATAGGTGGGGGCATTACACCAATGACACCCCAAGGTCAGTGGTCAAAGAGGCCATGAACTATGAAATGTGTCATAAAAAACCACCATGGTTTCCAAAGTAATGGATTATGGATAAAGTAGTTATAAAATATAACCACATACAATAATGTAGGAAATGATAGGCATGGGCCAAGTACCTCTAAAACTCAACTTTAACACAAGCCTTAGAAACTACAAAGAAAAATTTCTTATACACAAGGATCCTCATAATGCAAAAAATATCTTTAGACAACCCAAAAAAAATTAATGAAACCTCAAACCTCTATATAGAGAGCATACCTCAAAACATTCCATGTACTATGTATGAACTAGAGAAAATCCTCTAGTCACCAAGTTAACAAAGTGGTCAAATATGCCCAAGTTTGTAGTAAAAATTAGAGTTTTTATGTTATTGAGTGTAATGACCTGTAATCATATTTAGGTGAAGAAACTATAAAATTTACACTAGTTACAAAATTCAATTAGATAAACACATGCAAAATCCTATATGAATATCAACCATCTAAAACTTATTTTGAGTGAAAAAGCTTATCTTGACTTTATTGAGTCTCCCAAATATAATGATTCAACCTAATAAGTTACATGGCATGCTATAAAATAACTCACACCTAAAAAATAAAATATTAAAGATCTCTTAAAAATTAGAATCAAAATGATCTACACTATAGAATACATTCTTCTAATACCTTGTTATAATATGCAAAAAGAAATATTACCTCAAATCTAGTGTATTATAGATAACCAAACCCTATTTGACAAATGATCCTATAATCAAACCATAAAAATAGATACAACTTCCATGATTGAGAGACACACACAAGATTAGAAGATAAGAAATGGATAATAGAATATTCATTGACCATAAGTTCATAATATGTGCATGAATGAATATGTAATATGAGTGAATACATAAATAGAGAAGAGAAGAGGTAAATACAATCAATTAGAAAAAGAACTACAACTACCCAAAAATGGGACAGATCTACACTCATAGAAAATTTCATCTACCTTCACAATGACTCACAAATACCTAAGAAATCTCAATAACCATATACAAAAATAGATAAAATCCAAGGAGAATAAAAAACCTAGACTAAAAAGTTGTGGAGAATTTTAGGATAACACTAAAGTCTAATTTTATAAGTTTTTAGAATTTTTAGGGAATCCCACCTACCTAAATACAAAGTAATACAAGGTATTTTAAGAAGAAATATATAAATGTGCTAAATTTATTTGTTAGATTATTTTAATCCTTGAGATTAAAATTTCCTCAACATTGTAAAAGTCTTAAATCAAATGCAAATAATACTTGGGCAGCTAAATTGTTGAGAAAAGGAAAAAACATTTAATATTTATTTTCTAGTGAAATTTTTTCATGCCAAGCAAAGAGGAGAGAAGAAAATAGTTTTATTTTTTGCCTTTGAAGGCTTCACCCATGTAGCAAAAGTTTAGGGTTTTTAGTTTTCCTTTTGTTGTCTTATTACTCTACATGACATGAGTTGGACAGGAAAAGGGCATTGAAAGAGTCTTCCACCATTTAGGAAATGAAGTCCATGTATCCGGTTGTTTTGTTTATGGCACGTTTTGGAGGGGACGATGTAGAAAATGGAGGAGATATGGCACATAGCTTGGAATTTGGAGAGGTTCCAGGAGTTTATTTAAGTCACACCCACATTGTAGGGCCTACATTTTTTCTTTCATGAATGCCAGGTATGTATTGTGTTTCTAGAGATTTAACATTTAAGAATGCATATAGATTATGTTTTATGAAGTATTTTCCTTCATAGAGGGGGCTTGAGAAACACATATGTTTTAAAGTACATGATAACCATAGTCATGAGGTACATACATTACGAGTTATATCACTTTCAAGATTCCATGTGGTGATGAGAATTAAAACCATTTTGAGAGGCTCATGTTGCAAGACTTGTAGGGTTTGAATCCAAGTGTTTGGTGGCCTAGTTCTCATGAATATTTTTCTTCAAAAACAAAAAGACTACAAATAAAACATAGTGCAAAAGGGGCAACATTTAGTGGAATGGAAGATTTAAATGATAGTGGATTATGGCAAAATTGATAGTTTGCAAAAACGCGAGGTTGTGTTCTAAAGCACAAAATTTTTTAAAAAATGAGAAAATAAATAGTTTGAAAAGGGAATGGTAATACATTTTGTTGAAAGATGAGGAAAATATTCTATGCACATATTAGATCCCTCAATAAATAAGAGGCAAGGAAACTTTTTCTTTTGAAAGCACAATCATATTGAGACTATGACAAGGTATAATGAATAGTACCATCATGACAAAAGACTACATAAATAAGGATAGTTCATTGACATTTTCAAATCACCCAAGCCTGAACAATAGAGAAGATATATTTTCTGTTGAAGAGAGAGTTGTGGGAATAGATGTTAAGGGAATAAAGAACAAAATATTATGATAGTCAAGTATACACCAAATTATGACAACTACAAGGTATAGTGATAGTTAATAATTCATGGGTACCTAGAACACATGTTTTAGGAATAATATAAGTTCCTTTATTAGAAGTAAGTTGGATAGAATTAGAGTGGAATATGAGTGGCCATATGTATGACTGGTTGGGTGGCTCAAATTGGTTTTGGGTTATCTCCTATTATTGCTCTTAGGGCTAACATAGATGCCTTGTCTATAAAAGAGAAAGTGGAGGGGGAGCATACAAGTAAAGTTGTAGGAATAATGCATGCATGTGGGCATGATGCACATGTCACTATGCTACTTGGGGCTATTAAATTGCTCCATCAACAAACAGATAAGTTCAAGGGTACTATGAGACATATTCCAACCTACAAAAGAAGGGGGAGGAGGTGTGGATATTATAACCAAAGAAGGTGCACTTACAGATGCTGAGGAAATTTTTGCAATGCATATTGATCAATCTTTTCCAATTGGAAACATCTCCTCAAGACAAGGGCCATTGTGTGTTGTTGCAACTATGTTTGAAGCAAATATAGATGGAAAAGGTGGGCATGCAAAATTTCCACACATGAATCTAGACCCTATTTTTGCTGCATCTTTATAGCTTTAAGTCTACAAGGCTATTTCTCAAGAAACAACTCCTCTCTAGATCCAAATACTCTCCATTGAGTTTATCAATGGTGGTGAGGGGCATATTGTTATTCCTACTATAGTCAAATTTAAAGTCCATAATAGTCAGCTTATAGGTTCAATCCCACAATAAATCAATAGTTTGAGACATTTAAATGAGTTGTTAAAGGACAACCATTAGGAGTTGGTGCAACATTGTGTCTACAAGACCTTGTAGAGTCAGATAGATGGAAATTTTCTTTGACTGATACTTTGAATGAGTTTTGCACCAAAGTAATAAGTGTGCTAGTGGAGGTGCTAATTTTTCTCCAAAGTTTGGGGGATTGCTCTCCTATTTTGAAAGTGTAGGTTATAAGGTTTATAATTGAAACAATGATCTAGATGGAAGCACATAATTCCATGAAGCTCCTAATCAAGGTATAAAGGGGATATTTCAATGATAAAAGGTAGAGGATATTCTAAGTAGGTATAGTATAGTGCAGGCCAAATAACAATCTAGAGGGGAGTCAACCTTTGTGAAAAGTATTTAGGCCCCTTTTTCAATAATAATTGACAAGTTTGGAGGTGAAAATTAGGATAAAAACATCGTATGGTTGACTATGACCACATCATAAGAATTTCCAATAAAACATGAACACAATGGTAGCAATCCAAACAATAATCCACTATGGTAGTTTTTTTAAAGAAGCTTACATAGAAAGTGTGACACGGAAATGCTATGAGACTGATAATAAATGATAGCTAGTACAAATGTGGTAGATATCAATTGAAGAGAAGAGAACAATTTCCAAAAGGATTTCATCATGAAAATACTATCAATGGTGAATGTAATCACTCACAACCTCATTTGTCTACAATGCAGAAGTAAAAGGGATATTTCGTTGCTACAAGGGATAGTGTCAAAAATAATCTCCAAGTAGATAATGATCAAAGGGGAAATCGGTGCATGATTTTTGGAAACATGCATTCCTTAATAGGATAATGAATGGCCTAAACACATCTATAAATGATAGTCTAATCAAGGTACAATTTTCATGATGATAATACATAACCCAATGTCACAATGGTTTTAGGGGATAGCTACATGTATGAACAAAAGATAGGGTTACATGAATAAAGAGGGAAGTCATATTACCATGCTATTATAATAATCATGAAATGACAATCTTAAAATGAACATATAAACCTTGTTTTTCCCCTATACGTATTGAGGCTTCTACCACTATGGAAATCTTGTTCAAGAATTACTAAGGGAGGATCTACGAACAGTGTTTTTTGGAAATGTGAAAGGTAATGAAGGATCTCATAAAGGTATGAAAGTATATGTAGATTATAAGAGAATGATCATAGTGAACAAATAACTAGGAGGTTCTAAAAAATTCATGAACAAATCAATCATCAATGAATTATTTGGAGGAATGGCAGATTGCATAAGGAGTTCATAGTGATAGTTCACATTTCTATTACATGATAGTGATAGCTAGTAGGTACAATCATGGGGAATAACATGAATCAAATAGAAGGAAGATAAGTCGATGAAGTGACAAGAGACAAAAGAATACAAAGCTAACCAAAGGATAGTAGATGGTATAGGAAATAGACAGTATGGATACAATACTAGCACAAGGTTAATAACATATATTTTCAAAGCCTATGAAGCTTATGAAAAAGATATATGACAATAGAAGAGGCATGGACATCTATCAAAGTATTATAGAAAATGGAATTTCATCAAAGGTTGTAGTTAAAAATGTCCTATTATACATGTATGAAAAATATTGAAGTATACATATAAGGCATGTGGACTGCTTGATAGAATTCCACAAAGGACTGTAATCATGCCTCATATTTCAAGGTAGTTCAAGGAAAAATCCAAGTATGATATAATCCTAAAGCTATTGGCCAATAATTTTTCAAGATGTTAATCATGTCAAGTATTTTAATGTGCTTCATCATTTTTTAGGATTATGGTTGTGCCTTTTAAGTTTCACAAACCTTAGACATTCTTATCAAGGTATAGAGCAAGAGTGAAGCCTTGAGGGAAAATATTATTGAGTCCAAAGATATGACATGTGAAAGACAGTGCAAATTTCATCAAAGGATGGGAGTTCAACTGATATTTGAAAGAAAATTTGCAATCATCCATTGATAATTTCCACATAACCCAAAAGAGAAATCTATGCAAATAAGTATTCAAAATCTACACGCGGCAGAATAGATAACATGCCCATGAAAGAGTGACACAAGATATACCCTAGGAAAACCCTCAAGAGGGAAAAAAACCAGCCTCCAAAAGCATCCATCACTCATGTATTATTCAACAATAAATATTACAATATATCTTCAAAGTCATTTATGAACAACTTTAAAACATCAAGCCCTCTACAAGTAATCCATGTGAACAAGTATGTAACCACACATCCCATGCCATGCTTCAACCCTCACAAATGATAACAAGAGCTAACCTGTCAACCTACCAACCTTAAGCAACTACCTTTGTGTTTTCTTTTATAGAAACAAGCTCACAGAAAACCACCAAGTGGTATTACATAGAACCATGTGACTAAACCCATGAGATTACAAAACTATGAACCCACATTTAATATTGGGTACTTTATTAAATTACTTTCCCCAATATTAAATAAATATATTTTTACAACTTATATTATGTTACAATGTTACATACAACATAAAGTGTCCCAAAAAATATTAACTCCTTGTGATGCGCATACTTCTAGATTCCCCTAGGTGCACCACACACATGATAATAAATTAAAAATTATAAAAATTATGCAAGGTGTACAACACCTAATTCCTAACATTCTCCCACTTGTTGTATACATTACATAAGGGGTAACAAGTAACCTCAAAACATGAACAAGGGAACAATCCCTCTAGCCACATATACCATCAAGGAATCAAAGTGCTCCATGTGCTCCATCAAGATGTCTGCAAAAAGAAATAAGGTGATCACCATCCCAAGCATGAATTCTCTCATCCTCCATCATGCTAATGCACAAAGATAATAATCCATCCAAAGAGAAGCCACACAAACTATCACAACGTAGCATAAGTCTCGCCTCAACTGATATACCAAACACAAACACTCAATCCAAATGTATCAATAAGCACCAGTAGCTATCAAGATACACTAACCATAGATGAAATAACACCCACAACAAATAATAACACATCCAACTATCCATACCTCCAAGGTATACATAACATAGTAAACTCATGCCATCAACATATACACCCATAAACTGCAATCACAAGCTCCATGTGAAAACCTGTCAATGAAGAACATACACATCCAACAACTCCCACTGCATTGGTAGTGAAAATCTAAAAATGATCAAGGCATACCAAATCTACTAATAACATCACATAGAAGGTGTAAAAAACATCATGTAGTATCAAGGAAAAACCACAATGATATGCAAAACCTATAAATAAATAACTTGTAAGAACAACTCTCACCATAAATCTCCATAACTGTCCCATGTTCTCCACACCCAATAAAGGAAAAAGATAAAGGAACCTCCATGTCATCACCCAATAACATAAGTGAAAACACATGACCATAAGCTAGTGATCACAATAGATCCAACCAAACCTCAAAGATAATGTAATATGAAACCAAACATCCACAAAGATAACCAGTACCAAAATAGAAATACTACACATCATACATGATGGCACCTTCAAATTTTGCAAATTTGAAGAGAATATGTCATTTTAATGTGTCGACAGAGGTTAGGTTGACATACTGCTAAATCTACCCCAAAGCCCACCTTTGCTGATTAAAATTTTGCAACTCAGAGGTCATCTTGAAAATCCACATGGTAGAATGTTTTTCAATACATATGGTAGTACACTTGCTCAGTTTTGTGCTCCTTGGATGAGTTCTAATGGGCTATTTAATGCTTTTATGACTACGATCGAGCTAAATTTGGTGTTTCAAAAAGTAACAAATTTCAAAATTCTGAAGGCAACCCATTTCAAGGCAGCCCATTTCTTTTTTTGGTCTAAAACATATTTTTTTCCATTTTCATCAATAATAGAGGTAATCTGATACATTATTTTAATGTATTTTAATTGTTGCGAACACGTTTGATGGGTCAGTTTACAAAGGAGGTACCTAAATTTTGATGGCTAGGAAAAATATGATTTAAAACCCATGTTTTAAATAATTGATTATGGTTGCTTGCAAAAAATCTCGGCTCCATGGGTAGCCATTTGTGTGCAATTAATTTTCACCATTTGGGCAATAGGAGAAATTAAATTTTTCCTATTTGTTCAAATGAAATATTTAAACATACTCTGAAAAATGTTTTAAAATTTTCCAATGTATAAGTGCACGTGAAAAGGGAGGTAATCAGGGAAGATTTTAATTTTTAATGTTTTATAAAGTTCAACTTTATAAACATGTTTTCCTTTCCTAGCACGATAGCCCACCAACCCATGACACAATAGTGTTGTCGTCAACAAACCTAGCAGGGAAGCGAGGAGGTCATGGGAGGAGTTTAAATATTAAGGGATACTTTATTAAGCCTTGCAAATGTGTATTAGACATTTTCAAATGTTTTATGTTGCTTTGTAAATGTTTTCCCACTAGCTCACATCAGAGAAGGGCCATGGACTAGCAGGGAAGCCACCTTTTTGGCATTTTTGAGGCTACCCAAAGCTTGTATATGGATTAAATATGTTTCACATCCCTATTTGAACAATTGGGAAAGGTTTTAGAGCATTAAAATCAAAGGATTGATTTGAGCCTCTAAAAATGGCCTGCAACTCTTTTCAAGCCCCAACAATGTTTTGATTATCATTTGATGCATTTTTAAATGCTCATAATCAAGGGAAATGACCCAAAAATTAAATAAATGTCATGGAGAATTACTTGCATTGATACTCTCTACCATAGAAATTGAAGACCAATCACATTTTTTTAATTTAGGGAATTTTTTTAGGGTGTTTACAAGTTCAATACAATTGTTTTTTTATCCAGAAGCTTTCCCAATCTATTCCTTATGCCTTGGGAGATTTTTGCAACATTTTAAGCTTCTATAGAATGTAAATAACCAAAGAAATAGCTCAAGTATGACATTCACGACCTGCATCTCATTCTTCTTCAGTTGCAGGAAGAATGCACAAGCAAAAGGATTGCAAACCGACTGTTTGAAAAAATGTCAAATTATTTGCAATATAAAATGAGGCCTCTAGAATGTAAAAATATATGATTAATTCATGTATTTAAATTTCAATGATGGAGTTAACAACATATGGATATAGATTTTTATCTACTGAGTAAAATAGAAATTGGTAAGTGGGTTTTGACCCTGATGTTAATATTTTCACTTGCAAAGTGAAAATGAGGGTAGAAAACATGTTTTTACAAGAAGGTAAAAAGTTTCTCTGGATTTGTAAGTTGAAAAGGATGCACAAAATTCAGTTGCAAAAGAAGAGGGAAAATAATGAATAAGAAGGCATTCTTTAAATGCAAATTTGTTGTAGATCTAAAGGTTTAATTGGTGAAAAGTGTTAGACAGAGATTTAATCTAAGTTTATTCTCTTCTGTATATTGTAAATTATGTCTTATTTGTAAGTGTTCCATGTTCTCTAGGTTGAAGATATTGTAATTTTGTATAGGGTTGTCTCTAGGTTAGGAGTTCTTCAAATTTCAGGGTTCAATACTGTAATCCATTTTGTAATGGCAAGCAAATCAGTTTGCAGATTATGATGAACTATGTCATATTGTAATGTCTCCATAATATATGCATTATATTTTTTTATCAAAGAAATCAAAGATTATGATGGTTTTTGTTGCAAATTTTCTTCAATAAGTGTTTTGATTTATGGCTTTTTTTCAAAGAACAAGTTAAACCGTACTTTTAGTCAAATGTTGAATATATTGTGTCTATAAGAATGTTGCAGATATGTCCTAATGAGACTTCATTATTTTAAGGAAATAATTATTTAATAGTCACTAGTTTTTTGTTTAGGCTATTACCAGAAAGGTAACTTCATTTTGACTTTGTTATGGACAAGGCACTAGTCTAGTGTATTTCTTTTGTGCAAACCTTGGAAGGATTCACCATTGAAAATCTTAAATAATATTTCCAATTTTTCATGTTTTTGTATCTTCATGGAGATTAAAGAACACAAGGGTTATGCTTGGGAATGATTTTGATGCAACTTCTTTGTGTGTTTGAGATGAAGATTTCTCTTAATTTATCTATTCTCAGTGTTGATTGAAGGTGTAAAGGGATTATGCCTAAATGTAATCAAATGTATAACATCCTTTATACATTTATCTAAGAACTATCCACATGTTAGAAATCTGCAATGTTTTTTTTAGTGAAAGTTTCATTAAATGTGCATATCTTTAAATAGGAACACCCTCCTAAGTCTTGTGGAACTCAAAGTGCAAAAGGACGATTATAGCCTTGTTCGTTGGACTTTTTTGTCCCTGATGTGTTGATAGTGCAAGACCTATGTCTTATCCTTTTGATCCCTTGGTTTAGGCATTGTGATTTTCCTTAGGATTGGGGATTGCAAGAAAAAACATCAACAATACAAATATACAAAGTCCTTCTACATACACCTCTAAATGCTATTTGTGTCAAGTGTGATCTCCTCCACAAAAACCAACCATTCAATCACCAAGATCAAACATAACATATGTATCATGTAACTAACATAGATGTAAGCCTCTCAAAACAAGAAGATAAAACTCAATGTAACCATTCCCAAAGAATGAAATCGGCTCAATACATCTCCTAACAGGAGCGAGAAAGGAATTGGCCTTGATAGACCGGAGGGACTCGAGCTCTTGTTTTGAAGCATCTCGAATGCGTTAATCCCTCTCCTATAGCGACAAGAAAGAAAGATGTGGGTATTGATCCTGGCGTTCATGGGGAGATGCCCCGATGCAGGGGATTGAATCACTGTATTCTATACGTAATATGTTTGGATGTGGTCGAGTCCCTCGAAACCGGTATCGGATCGGCAGAGCAAAGCGAGTTAGCAAGCAACCATCCTTCAAAACCCAACTCCACATCCGAAAACTACTACAAACCCTCCCGACCGACCGGGTTGACCTCCTCCCGCCTTTCCTTCAAGAAGAAGACCAGCTATGAAGACTGATTGTCTGTTAAGGCCCCCATAAGCCCCTACTATTCTAAGGGGAACCAATGGAGGGGATTTGAGGTTCGATCCGCCTAGACCAAACGAGTATCCGGTGAAGAACTACCCCAACTTAGAATAGGACGGGCCCACCCATCCCTACACTATTGCTTCCCACCCACAAAAACGATGAAAATTATGTCGAAGCGACTTTCCCGAGGGATGAACCGCGACAATTTCTCTCCGGGTAATTCGACCATTCCAATACTCCTCAAATTAACCCTCTAGAACCAAATATCCATAGCTCAAGATCCATATGCATGAGAAGATAAATCATAAACATAATGCACCTGAAAGAAATAATGGGCAATACCTCTCAAGTGATAATCCACCAAGTAGACCAAGAGTGGGGAATGAGAATGCTCCTCCAATATATCCAAGTCATCATGAATCATCCAAGAAAACTCTCCTCATAGGTCCATGTTGGTTGCACATCCAACCAAGGTGTAGGATCCTCAGACTTCTTGCTAAAATTTCATCAAGAGTAACCATCTCAACAACATATCTCTAACCACAAGAGAACTCCAAGCCTCACCTAAGTCTCCATGTATCCATGAGCACCTATAAATGATCAATACATGCCAAAATCCAAATGCAACATAGCACCATCATGAAGTAGTAATCAAGCAAATGATCATTTACTCAATACAAAGTGAGCCAAACAAGATCAATGCCAAAGATCCAATCATGAATCATGAACATAAACATGAAAAAATGATCTAACCATCTCCTCCCAGGAGATCAATGCAACAATGCATACATGTTGGTCTCAAGAGAACATGTACCATGCCAAATTATAATCTAGAATCAATATTACATCATGAAATAATACAAAAACACTCTAAACTAAGAATTGAAATGTCTAATCACATGAAGATAACCACCTCCTATCAATGAAACCCAAGATCTCAAATAACCCTTACCACAAAAAAATGATCCAAGAGTCCATCCGTGACACCAAAAAGCATTACAAAAGATCATCCACCATCAAATGGTGAATCCATGTCATTGTCAACAACTCCCATTGAAACGTGATACTAAGCTACACATGACACCTTGGAAACTATCTCCTCCATGAAGATCATCCAAGTCTACACATACAACTGAAATTTTAGTAACATCAAGTGAAACTAAGATCTCCAAGCCCAGCGGGATGGCACTAGCCACTCCCTACCCACTAAGGAGGGGCCTTCCAATAGTCGATAGCACCGATTGGCCCTAATAGGCCTTTACCAACCTATCATGTCATGGAAAATCCAAGTACGTAATGGGTATGGGGGTTTGTGGACTCGCCTCGACCCCCCCACCACCTCGCTTATTATTTTTAAAAAAAAAAAATTGCATGTAAAAATTTTAAAAATCCTGATGGTTTTTATTTTTTATTTTTTCACTTTTTATTCTGAAGATTGAAAATTTGGATGGTCGTACGATCATATGATTGGGGCCTAAAAAAATATTGAATTTTTTTACAATGAGAAATATAGGGCATATTTTATATGATTTTTCATTTCTCAGCCAACCTGAATCTAACAGTGAGGTCCATTTTGTCCCAGGGGGTCATGTGCAACATTTCCCCCACAAAACCCTTGTTTGAATGCACATCCAAGAAAACCTTTTGAGCCAACATTTATCACACCTCAACTCTACAAACAACCCATTATAACAACAAACCTAAAATCCTCAAATATGCAATAAACAACCCAGAAAGCCCTCATATCTTGCCATGTCTTTCATTCTCTCATACAAGACCATAGATTCAAACTTAAAAAATATTTTCTCAACCTAGGGTTATCCAACCATAACCATGGCTTTGATACCAAATAAAAATAAATATGCAGCCATCTAATGACAATTTCCACATAACCCAAGAGATAAATCTATGTAAATAAGCATTCAGAATCCACATGCAAGAGAATAGACAACATACCAATGAAAGAGTGACACAAGATATACCCTAGGAAAACCCTCAAGAGGGAAAATCCCAACCTCCAAAAGAATCTATCACTCAAGTATTATCCAGCAATAAAGATTACAATATATGTTTAGAGTCCTCCAAGAACAATTTTAAAACATCAATCCCTCTATAAGAAATCCGTGTGAAAAATAATGTAACCACACATCCCATGCCATACTTCAACCCTCACAAAAGCTAACAAGAGTTAATATATCAACCTCCCAAACTTAAACAACTACCCTTGTGTTTTCTTTTATAAAAACAAGCTCACACAAAACCACCAAGTGGTATTACATTAAACCATGTGACTAAAACCATGATATTACAAAACCATGAACCCACATTTAATATTGGGTACTTTCTTAAATTACTTTCCCTAATATTAAATAAATAAATTTTACAACTTACACTATGTCCCACTGTTACATATAACATAAAATGGCCCCAAGAATATTAACTCCTAGTTATGCACATACTTCTAGATTTCCCTAGGTACACCACACACATAATAATAAATTAAACATCATAAACATTATGCATGGTGTAAAACACCTAATTCATAACATTATTAGAGTGGGACAAAATTTTCATTCTCATGTTGTTAAGATTAGAATGAATTCTGATGTTTATGAGGGAAGTGGGCTTCTTACCATGTATTCAAAGTTTAGTTTTGTAGAAGACAACACCACAAAGTTGTATTTTGATAGGAGAATAGTAAACACTAATTATGGTAGCTACAATGAAGCTATTAGTGGTAGTACTTCAACAAATCCCAAGAATTTTGTTCATGATCTAAAAAGGGAAAAAAATTGAACATTAATGTCTTCATGAAGACTATAATGGAAGAATATCATGATCTAGCAAGGTATTAGAACATGTACAAACAAAAATTATAGTTTTGGTTGGAGTAGTATTGAAACTTATAGATATAAATGACATTTACAGGTGGCATGTTTTATTGAGCCAAAATTTGTTTAAGGACCATCCTATATACAAGGACCTTGTTGAGTATGCAAGGAAAAACAATGTAAACCAAGCATGAGTAGTGAAAAAACTTTCAAAACAAATTGGTTCCATTGAAAGAAGAAATTAACTTCATATGAAAATGGAAAAGAGGGAAGTAGCCTTGTTATTCAAGAGGATAGTTTTATATATGGTCAAGTGTTGAATAAAATGATAGTCCAAAAGGGGCAATCATGAGAGATATTGAGAGCTCCAAGAGGCCAAAAGGATAGTTGTTATTTCATGACATACCAAGAATAAATTTCATGATGCCAAAAGACAATAAGAAAACACAATTAAAAATAGTAAAAATATGAAGGAAAGTGGCTACAAATGAGACACGCGTGTCAAAAAACTATCCTAGAAGTTATCATATTCCCTTAAGAAGTTTTGACAATTTCAAAATTTCTTGCACATGTCCAAAAGGCTTGGAGAATTGGGTTTATGTTTTATTTTATGTTTCTTTCACCCCATTTTCTCAAACACACAATAGTAGTTAAGTCATTGTTGATCATAAAAGCTTGCACCTCTCTGAACATCCTTTTGGGAAATTCAACGAGTGGGGAACCAATTTGTGCCTCACTGAATGAGCTCCAAGATTTTTAAAGAAAATTGGCTCTTCTCTATGTATGGGAAATGGGAAAGAGAAATGGAAGGAAAAAAACTAAAAAATGGTGATGTGCCAAAGATTTTACAACATTTCAAACTTTTAACTATCTCTTATAACTAATGAGATGGACATTGAACGCCACATACCCTTCATTGTTGGGAAGAGAATGGGCAGCAAAGGCTAGAAAAAGAATAGTGCAGTCTTTCAAATCTCCCCATGGGAAGCATCCATTAAGGTCAAACATAAATAAGAAACCCCAAAGACCAACAGGAATATTTGAATCTTTATAGAACTCCCCCTCTCTTACAACATAGTATGGATAATAGTGTATGTTTAAGAGAAAATAAAGAGTATATTGAACATGATTCATTTTCTGAAAGATAGCATCAAACATAAAAAGCTAATAACATGTGAAATAATCATTCAGAATACCTACGTAAGGCTTTTAACATAGTGCTCTTAGCATAAATGATAAGAGAAAAATAAATTCATGATAAAGGACATAAAATGCACAATTCTAGAAATTTCTTCTTGACAGATCTAATTCTTGCAATAAATTAACTAAAAAAAAAGGTCATATTCCAATTCGATTAATAGTCTTCACAAATATAACATGGTAGAGAGTATGAATAGTGCTCTGTAAAATCCCCCTATCCCTAAGAAATTAAAACTCGTTCAAAACTATCCTCTTTCGAAAGATTCATAAGATGGTTCTTTTCGAAGATTGTCCAAGATTTTTTTTATTCTCTACCACAAACCCCTTTGAAATAGCCAGGAGGGAGAGCCACAAATACAATCAATATAGATGAACCAACACTAGGTATCTGCACCTAATTGACCATAATCTGATTTAGATTCTACTTAGATCGCAATGATCTTTGCTCATAAAGTCCTCGACTGCCTCATTAATGGCTCCATGTTCTATAAAAGTTCCATGAAGATATGCTTCTAGAAGACAATCAGATCCTAGAATAACCTATCTAAAACAAAATCAAATCAACCATGAGGAATGATGATGCCCAATCAAAGGTTCCACCTCGAAAGTAAGATCTTTGTCATGCCCTTCAAAATACTCTGCCCAAAAAAGATCCCTCTACGAAAGATATAGACTGCCTAATGAAATGGATGATGTGGCAAGTGGGCGGGCAATTTTAGATTTTATGAGAATGGATTTGAAGAAATCCCCACCAATAAAACATGTGTCCTAGTTTTGGCATGAAAGGAAAATGATATATATAAATCCGCATAGCCACCACATGGCACATTGTGCACCTTTATGCGAGAGTAATCTTTGTACTTTAGGCGTGGAGCCATCCCGAAGCAAAAAAGAAGTAAGAGCTAAAAACCAAAAATGTTTGAAGGAAAAAATTCCTCCATAGTTATGGCAACTCATAGGCATCCTTCGCTTGTGGATTCATGAACCTAGATCTCAATTAATTCTCGGAGTTTGAGGAAGGTGACGTGTTGGGTTTCCCAATCTCCATTAGTGGGTTGAACGAGAGTGCACAAATTCTCATAGGCCTAATCAAGATCAAGGACTTCTTTAAAAGAAACCCCTCCCCACCTTGATGAAACAACTCCAATGTGATAGTATAATCAGAAAAGGGGAAGAATTTCCTTCTCGATCTCCTCAATAGTGGGTGATGAGCTCAAACCTCAGAGTGTTGTAGAGTCCCATATTTTGAGGCTGATTGCTCCCGCGATCTACTCGATTATTAACACTCCTCCATCTAATGAGAATAGGGAAATTAATCTGGATTGGAGTAGAACTTTGAACTCCTCCTTGATCTCACTGACCTTCTTATTCAACACTATCTAAAAATATTTACTTTTAGATGCAACCTGGTGGCAAGTGATGAATTTGTTTGCTTCTCTCATAGCTTCCCTTTGGTTGGGAATCTTGGTGTCCTTTAAAGCTTCTTCAATTTCTTTACATAATTTTGAGACCAAGACCCCTGATTCTTTAGCCGGGGGGGTGAATGTGTGGAGAATTTAGTTGAGCACTGGGCTGACCTTCGCGTTCAATTCTTGAGCATCCTTTAGAAACTGCAAGACTAGTTTTAGGGTTGTAGCTACAACTATGATTCTCTCCCAATGAGTAGATATTAGTTTTTTAAGTATCAGGAGAATTCTAGATCCCTATGTTGCAATCAGTTCCTACTAAAATTGGGACTTCCTTGCTTTCATGTTTCCTCCAATTGATTCTTCTCTTGGAGAGCATTTGTAAGCTCAGAGCGTAGCTTCCCAACCTCCTCATTGCGAGTTAGAAAAATAGACTTGATGCCTTTCTTTTCTCTTTTCTCCCTTTTTGTTTCTGCTTGGGCCTTCTGAAGGTTGTCAGAGGCTTGAGATCAGACACTATCAAATTCCTTCTGCATGTCCTTTTTTTCTTGATCCATTTCATGTAGATCCTTTTACATCTCACTATATATAGCATATGTTCTAGCCAAATTACTTTCCGGCCTCTTTTTCCTTTGTTGATGCTCTGCATTTACTTCATGCTCAACTATGATCTAGTATTTCAATATTTCTACCTCAGCATAAAGTCGATCCCTCTCACTTTGGGCCTCTTCAAGCAACTTAGTTGCTTCACCCTACTAATTTTGTAACTACCTCAAGCAGGCCATCTCCAAATATTTTCCTTTTATTTTTTTATAGCCTGTCCAATTTTGCTTTTGCATTTTCCAACTCTATCTCGCGCTTCTTCAATTTTTTGTCTAGCTTTTCATAGTAGATGTAAACCACCTTTTGTGTTGCTTTGGCAAAAACCACTTTGTCATGTAGAAGAGTCTCACTCAAATTGAGGCCCATGGCTCTGATGTCATACTCTTTGAACTATATTTTTCCCTTTGGCTTGGATGTCAACGGCCTCATAGAAGTGATCAGTAGATCATTCTACTCTTCATCAAAACAAGTCTCTAACTTCAAGGTAGCTGGATTCATCATGGCCTTTCTTCGCATTTTTTTTCTTTCTTGCTTGTCGGGGCTGCCTTGTTGTTTCCATATGAGCCCAAAGATTTTTTGGACAATCAATACTCTGTGTGGTAAGTGAAACACTTGGAGGGAGACTAAAAAGGGTGATAGAAGTAGAGGCCTTGACTGTCTAAGGTTGCAGAGAGATGAAAGGGAGCATTATCACCGAAAAAGGTGGGATTCCATGTGTGGACTGAGGAGAGACACCCATTAGAGTAAAAGGGGAAGTGGGAAAAAAAAGGGTATTTTCCTAGAAGAAGATGGGGAAAGTAAAACTAGTAATATGGATGTATCAGTGTCTTCAATTGGTGCCCTTGATAGGGTGATTAAAGAATCAATTGCGATCGACGTGGATGATGATCATTCAGTGCACAAGGTTTCTTCATGGGGTTCATTTTCAAATATAGTCGGGGTGTGTTCATCATGAGGACATCAAAACCCATAGATGGAGGATTCCTTTCAGCAGATGAGGGGGTAAGAACAACTAAAGATGTAGTAGAAGAAAGAAGGGTAGGCGCAACACTTACCTAGGCTATCAAAGCTAAAAATCCTAGCGGAGTAAATTCAACCTCCTCTTCCCCTCTACTTGATATTCCTGGTTCGCCTAAGTATTGGAGTTGTCTCCTCTTTTCAGGGGCCGAACTGGTGCATTCAAATTCTCTAGCGGTCGATCCCATTGAAACTTGGGCCCCTAGAGTTACAAAAGATTGCTTTGGGGACCGTCGAGTCCTTTTTCCCTTTGGCAAGGTAGTGGTAGAAGACATGATCTACAAGCCTTTGTGTTTTGGCCCCTTTCCTTTCATTTTTCCTACATTGAGCTCTTGAGGCGGAGGGGCAAAAACTATGCTTTTCCCTATTGCATCTCTCGATCAGATTCAGGATTTCTATTATCAGGCCCAACTTTAGCATCATAGATCTCATCAAACCTTTCATAAGTTGGCTTCATATCTCTATATAGGGTGTTGAGGTTCTTGATTTCCTATTGATATTTCTAAAACTCAACCATCTTCCTTTTTGACCATCCCAAATTCTTTAGCTATTTTTTGAGGGACTAACCTATTTGGATGCTTTGTCAGAACTCTACCACCCGAACATACAAATTGAGCCATGAGGGTTGTACATATAGTATAAAATATAGGTTAATGTAGACCTCTGCCCTCTCTTCTGTTGGGTTCTTTCTTCACTTAAAATATTCTTTCTCTTCATGTTTTACAGTCAAAAGATGTCCCGCAGGATTCTACTTCCATGCGTCACAAATGAGAACCAGGCCTAGGCAAGCTAATTTTGTAGTCAACACATCCCGCTCCTCCCTTTTCATAAGTGTTACTAGAATTTTGGAAATGGTAAAGGGAATTGGGTAAAGCACCTTTTTTATGCCTCTCGTTACAATAGGCTTTGTTGGCAATAGTTACTTGATGACATGCCTCCAAGGCAAAGGTCCTTTCTGTTACAAATTTAGGGAACCTAAAAGGCTCCTCAAAAAACCATAATATTTTATGAAGGAAAAGTTGGCTCCTAGGAAATAATCCATTGGGGTCTAGTGGATTTTCATCCATTCTAAGGCTTTAGCCCAAGAAAACTAGCCCAAAGGGTTTGGAGACAAATCTAAGAGTACTGGTTGTAGGAAATAATCAACAAACAAATAATAATCCCATGTTTTAGAAAGCACATTGGTCTAGACCGAAATTGGCTGGTATAACCCCACCGCATCAAACTTACTAAGTGACAAATACCCTATGAAAAACTTAGGGTTCTAATGTAAAATCAAGTGTGTTAGAAAAGAAGAATACCTAAACCGAAAAGCAGTGCCATAATTTAATAATTGTTCTAGCATCTTTTTGGCCACTCCATCAACAAAATCAAAATACTTCTGGCTCCTCTCTTTCCTGAGCATGAAAGACAAGCCTTCCTAGAATTCATAAACCTTTTCATCATCTTCAAAGCCATAAATATAAGCTAACATAGATAAAATTTCCTACACATTTGATTTGAACTTTTTATGTGCTAGGGGGAAGACAAGTTGATTTACATCTAGCTTCTCATTTGTTTCATCCATATATAATTTTAATTGCTTGTCTCTAGTTCTCCAAAAATATTTCATTCTTCTGCTTTGGAATCTCTCAGCATCCCAGTTTATAGAGATGCACAACACATCCGGGATAGCTACTGTGCTGATGGTAACCCTCAACCTGTTGCCACTGATAACTCTTGTTTCTTTATCCATCCTTTTTCGTGCATGCATCCACCAACTCTTGGCATGGATGTATGGAGGGCAATATGAATTGTGGCAAACCACAATACTAGAGTCATGCCACAAAGCCCTCGATTGACCAATATGCAGATGTTCTATGCATTGCTCCTTCCCTAAGGTTTTTAGGGTTTACATGCAACTTTGGGTCATAAATATTATCTGCAAAATCTTTAACCACTTCCTCCCTAATAGGGTTGCCTGCCTATATGATTTTGGTATGTGCAAAAGTTCAGTCTTCTGGCACTGGGCAATTAGCATACGAATCCTTTCCAAAGATGTTGGTGTAGCCAAGTTTGGTAGACAAGACTCTAGCCTATCAACTAGAAGATGATGCCTCCACCATTGTTGCATTCTTGAAAGGATTTGCAAAAAAAATATTGAGTGCAGCAGTTGCTTGAGGTTTTTGATACTTAGAAAAAATTACTTTTCGGATGCATTTAATTTTTGCATGTACACGCCATCAGGCATTGTCATTACCAATAGCTCACTAAGTGTTTCCAGCAAGGCGATACATGTGGAGTTGGATCCATATCCCTCAAAATTCCAACTTTGTTGTGAGAATGTAATTAGTACATTCTCTCCACTGCCCTTTTTATAACTAAGCCTTGAGCGATGGGAAGCATGCCTTTAGAAATGAAAAGTGTGCTTTGAGTGATGGAAGTGTACTTTGAAAAGATATCTACATTTAATTTGGCATAGTTTAGCTCTTTAAGAAATTTATTTTCACATAAGTGAGTAGGCTCATGTTGGCGATGACAACAAATACATGGCAGCAAATCATACATGCGAGCATTTACTCCCAACACCCAAATTAATTTCTCAAAGCTTGGTTTGAGATCCTCTATACAATTTATCCCTTAACTCTTAGTGCATCAATATGTTTTCCATTGCTTCCTAATGAGAGATAGTTTTTTTGTTCATCGAGCTCTCCGGTGCATATTTTTTCTATAAATAGCGATATCAACTTAGTGAAAAATTCACCGAGTTAGCATTTGAGTTAGTGAGCTCCTCCCACTGCATTTTTCATTCTGCTAGTTTGTAGCTTTCTTGTTGCCATCATGTCTAGCCTAGGTACCCAAATTTGGCTCTTGATCTTAAAGCTACTAAATTATTTTGTAGGTGAAGTTAGTAGTGAGAGAATTAAACACCCGGTAGGGAAGAATGACCACCTCATCGTCATGGAATTCAAATGGGTGCTTGGGAAGGATTATTTGAAGGAGAAGAACCAGCCTCGATGCAACTCAAATGTTATCTCTTGGTTCATGGATTCCCTGTTGGATTTAGACATTTCCAAGCCTTGGATTATTGAAATTTTCCACGCCATGTTTGATTTGGCATACTTAGATGGGCTCGGTGAAATCATGCAAGTGGCTATCCCTGGTGCCAATATTTCAACTGCCATAAATATTAGTAGTCACGTCAACTTTGGGGAAGTAGTGCCCTGGCTACCCTTTCTCATGAACTTCTAGACTATGCACCCGGAGAGGCATCACACACTATTCCGACCCATGGCATCCTTTCTTTTGAGGGAGTATAACGTGGAGTGCATTCCTGGGCTCGATTGGAAGAATCATTTTGAGTTCTTAGTGTATAGTCGTGTATAGCCGTAGTGTCGAGGATTGAGGTCTATACCATGCTCGTGTGTGCTACATGTTGTGTGCTATTAACCCCTTTACTGCCATGTTGAAGATGTTAGCATATGGCTTTGGGAGATTGTTTTTGGTTGCTAGTGTTGTCATTTATGGCAACTGGAGTCAGTAGTGTGGTCCATAGTTTAGAAGTAGCTCATACTGGTAGGAATAGTACAAGACAGTATTCTACCAGTAGAAAGTAGAAGGAATGGTGTATCTGGTTGGTAAGTTGGTCTAAATTCTTCACCGGATCATTATTTTGTTGTGTGGATCCCCAAGGAAGCTTTTCAAGCATGTATGTTACTTGATTGGTAAGTTTTGTAATGTTGCATTGATCAGTGTATGAGTTTGGAGATTTGGCAGAATGATTTATTGTTTATTTTCTCATTGTGTCTGACCTGGTGTTTATAGCATGTAGCAGATGTATAAGGAGTAGTTGATTCAACTATTTCTTGTGTTGGGAATTTTTATTTGGGTCCCTACTATAGTCTAGCCAACTTGTGTGGGTACGCATTAATTCTAATTAGTGATTTGAGCTGACATGTGGAAGAATATTCTATTTTGCTTGAAGCTGACATATAGTAATGAAATCCTTGTTAGCGGATATATAAATGAGATCAATAATTCATTTTGAATTTATGGTATGAAGTGGGGAGAAGTTGTGTGATTGAAAAAGTGAAAAGAAGTTGTATGAGCTAATATCAGAAGATCTTTTTGTGTAGCAGAAGGTCTTTTGTGTAGGAAAGCAAAGCAGAGCAGAGCAAAAGTGTGAATTGGACAAAAGGTCCAAAATCTGTTTTATGTGCCTCATTAGAACTGAATCTAGGCATTTGTAGATGCTATATTCTTAGTTCAACATTTTTTTGTAATCTCAAATATTTTGTAAGGCGGTGAGCTCTAGGTAGTGTGCCTGAATGCAAGTGCATTCCCTTTTGATTATACTTTTAATAGAGTATACTTGTGGACTAATCTCCACTGTTTTTTTTCCCCTAACAAGGTTTCCATGTAAAAATATTGGTGTTATGGTGTTCACATTGTCTCTTAATGTGTTCATTTTTCCTTTTGTTTATATGTTGTGGATGTTATTAAAGTTTAATATTGTTGTTGACAGTCTTGATTTGAAATTCAAAAATTGTGGAGCACTAATTCACCCCCCCCCTCTCAGTGTTCCTAGTGTCCAAAAATTGGTATCAAAGTGGGTTCCCATTCTAAAGTTTAAAACTTGAGGTCGATCTTGGATTACAATGGACATAGGTGGTTTTCAACAACTTATGGTGGCACTTGATGATCTTTATTAGTCTAAGGCTAAGGTTATGGAACAAAAAGAAAATCTTGTGGTTGCCGAAAAATTCATTCAATCAAAGAAGGATAAAATAAATGAGTCAGGGGAAAAAGAGGAAGGAACTATGTGGTAGAATTGGAGTTAAAAGAAAGAAAAAGGCCCGAGGAAGATGTTCATCACGAAATCAAGCCCTAAAATAAATAGCGAGAAGAGTGTAGAAAGAAAGATTGTAAAAAGGATAATGCTACCCCTAAAGCGAGGAAATGGAATGCATGAGGTGATGAATCTAACCAAAGAGATTGAAGAAAGAAAGAAGAATGAGTAGGAATCTAGCCAGTCCTTGAAAGAAGAAATCTGAAGAATCTGTGAGTTAATGGTGGTTCATTTTAGGTAGAAGTTGGCTGCAACAATCCAAAAACAATGAACAAGATCTTGAGAAACAGGTAGTTATTCTCATAAATGATCTTGCTACTGCAAATGAGTTTAAGGAGAAGTTTAAGATTAGTTCTGCTAAGCTTGATGAGATGACTGAAGGACAAAAGGATGTGAATGATAAGCAAGGTCTTGGCTATGTGAAGGATGAGAGATCCGGATTTGAACAAAAGGATCCTAAAAAGAAAACTCAAAAGAACAAAGGTAGAAGATATTTGGTAAGGCAACCCAATGCTCAAAAATTTAATGAATATTGATTTTTTTGTAATAAATTTGGACATATGGCTTCTCAGTGCGAAAGTAAGATAAATTTTGGCAATCCATCATTTTCTGATTAGTGTTTTAAATGCAAGAAGTTTGGTCATAAGTCATTAGAATGCAAAAGTATGTATTTCAGTTTAAGGAACATTAAATGCTATACCTGTGGAATATTTGGACATGCTTCTAATCAATGCAGAATAAGAGGAAATTAGTGGAATGGATGGTACAAACAAAAAAATCTGGTATGCTATAATTGTAACAAATTTGGTTACATTGGAAGATTTTGTAGGAACATAAACATGGATAGGAGAGGTCTGTTATATCAAGGAAGAAATTCACAGAAAGGTGACAAAGGAAAAGGAAAATCATCTATGGAAGAGATAAGAGATCAGATGAAGAAAACGTGGGTAAAGAAGAGTGGATCTGATGAATGTAATAAGGTTATCTTGGAAGCTCCCTACAGGTAAATTCATTTGGCAATTGATTTCAAGACATTGTTAGCCCTGGGGGAGTTTTTCATGAAAATATTTTGTCCCCATGTGTAGTGGTATGCAGGATCATATGAAGTTGTCAATAGGTGTATTATTCAACTCAAATGTATTGGTAATAAGCTTGTTGAGGAAAGATGAAATCTTAAAAGATGAGATGGATTTGCTTCTCTTATTTGTCTATGGGATGACAGGACACTCATTTGTCACCATGTGTTGAAGAAGAATAGTTGGAGAGCTTTTTCAGCAAAATTTTGGAGTAAAAGTAAATCAGCGGCGAATTCTCCAGGTATTTTAGTTGGTTGTCAATTTCATACTTATTCAGTGATCAATAGAACTTTGTTCCATACGAAAATGAAGCAAATCGAAGGAAAAGTAATTTTGGATGAATATAGTAGCCAAAAGGTCAGGGATGTAAGAGATTTGTAGTCTTCCATCGAATTAAAGAAGCTTGGAGGAGCAAAACATAAGAACTTGGACATCTGGAATGAATTTCCTCATTTTTTCAACGTGTAGGTAGTTTGGTTTATCTTGAAAAGATTGGATGGTGATATCATTACCCTAGATAAACCCTATCAAATTTCTAAGTATGCAATCAAAAATATAAGAGGATTGTGTAATATTAGTGTTTTTCCAAAAAAGATGTTGATTCATATTGTTGAAGTTGGAGCACTAACTAGAATAACATGAGATCAGAGGGCTCTAGTAATCTCAACTATCAAATATCCATTAATGAGGTATATTGCACATGGAATTTCATATAAAATTTTCTTCAAAAATAGAGAAAGATCAACCTTGGCAGGCGTAGTGTATATCACTCACAAGATGATAATAGAAAATGAAGACTTTGATCTGTATGGATTGCTAAAGGATCAATTGATGGAGAATGTGCAATTGACAAAGGATATAGATTACTCTTTCAGGTTTGGTACCCAAGTTATATGCATTATGATGTATTTCCTAAATTGCTTGCCTCAGAATGACAATGTGGTATGGAAATAAAATATTCTTATTTGTAAGCAAATTTTTTAGCATTTAAACACTTTTGAAAATGGTGAACAATTTTATGAAAGCTTCTTTAGAAATTTGTTAAGAAAATTTGGTGTAAGGGATATTCCTTTCCTGGTAAAAATAGTTGAAGTTGGATCATCCTCCAGTAAGGCAGAGAAAAAGAAGAACAGAGAAAGAGAGTTGGTTAGTGACACTCTTCCAGCACCTAAGTTGACAAAAGTTGAGGGAAAAGGTAAAGAGAAAATGGTTGTGGATATAGTGGATGAATTTTTTGATGAATATACACCAAGAGATGAAACAAAACTAGTTGAACCGAATGGGATAATAGCACAAGAAAGTGATGAAGAAGGTGCTTTATTCAAAGAAAACATATTGCAGATTGTTCAGAAAGAAGATGGAATGTAGAAGATAATTGACATATGGATAAATGGACCATCATATGAACAAGACTTCATTGAGGATACTCTAGGAAGATATTTTATTGATAACAACATTGAACTGGAAAGTATACAAAATGCACTTCTAGAAGAATTGATTGAATGCATCAAGGATGTTATGGCCTCTGTGCCTCAGGATAGAAAAGAGGAGGAAATAATCTCACATATGAAGATGTAGTGTAGGATATCTCTAGCCAAACTGAAAAAGAAAATGAATTTAAGACAATGCATTGACTCATCAAATAAGATCTACAATTACTTTCCTAGGTGGCCTCATGTGGTTGGAAAATACAAAGACAAGTTGGAGAAAATTGAGAATGAGTTGATCAGAATCGGTCAGGATTATAGTATGCTTCAGGACAAGGATGGAGAAGTTAAGAAGAAGGTTCATGAGTTGGAGGTTAAGCATGCAAAGGTTCACTTTTCCAAAAACACTCTTATGGTTACTTTCTGAAAAGTGACGGATCAGACTGAATGTAGATTAGAGCAAATGATTGAAGTTTTGAAGAAAGGAGAAAAGCTAGAAGCAGTCATTACCATTCCTAAATCCCTTGTCCAGGTCATCAATAGGACATAAAAAAATAATAGTATGATAATAGCTATTTGGATTGTAGTGGACTCTTGGAAGAAATTTCTTCCAGAGATGAAAGATAAGTACAAAATAATTTTCTGAATTTAGCAGTAGTTGCAACTTTTTCTTCATAAATTGGAGGAGAGAATGCAGTAAGAGAAAGTGCAGTAAAAATACTAAGGGGAAGAGAAAAGTAGTGGAATTTTTTGTCATTGATGTCAAAGGGGGAGAAAATGTAGTGAAAAATGCCTTGGAATCCAAAGGGGGAGCAATATTTTGTTGTGTTTTGAAGCTTTGAGTTTTGGTTTTGACACTTAGTCATTTTTCACTAAGTGTTGCCATCAATGCCAAAGGGGAAGATTGTTTGCATATGGATTTGGGAGATTGTTTTTGGTTGCTAGTGTTGTCATTGATGGCAATTGGAATTAGTAGTGTGGTCCATAATTTAGAAGTAGCTCATACCGACAGGAAAAGTAGAAGATAGTATTCTATCGGCAAAAAGCAGAAAGAGCAGTGTATCCAGTTGGTAAGTTGGTCTAAATTCTTCACTGGATCATTATTTTATTGTGTGGATCCCCAGGGAAGCTTTTCAAGCATGTATGTTACCTAATTGGTAAGTTTTGTAATGTTGCATTGATCGGTGTATGAGTTTGGAGATTTGGTAGAATGATTTATTGTTTATTTTCTCATTGTGGCTGACCCAGTGTATATAGCGTGTCACAAATGTATGAGGAGTAGTTGATTCAACTATTTCTTATGTTGGGAATTTTTATTTGGGTCCCTACTATATTCTAGCTGAATTGTGTGGGTACACATTAATTCTAATTGGTGATTTGAGTTGACATGTGGAAGAATATTATATTTTGCTTGAAGCCAACATATAGTAATGAAATCCCTATTAGCGGATATATAAATGAGATCGGTAATTCATTTTGAATGTATGGTATGAAGTGGTGAGGTGTGTGAGCGAAAAAGTATAGAGTAACTATATGAGCTAATATCAAAAGATCTATTTGTGTAGTAGAAGGGTTTTTGTGTAGGAAAGCATAGCAGAGTAGAGAAGAAGTACAAATTGGAAAAAAGGTCCAAAATATTTTTTATGTGCCCCATTGGAACTAATTCCAGGCATTTGTAGATGCTATATTCTCAGTTCAACATTTTTTTGTAATCTCAAATATTTTGTAAGGTAGTGAGCCTTCCTTATTTTGAACAGTGAGCTCTAGGTAGTGTGTCTGAATGCAAGTGTATTCCCTTTTGATTATAATTTTAACAAAATATACTTGTGGACTAATCTCCACCATGGTTTTTCCCCTAATAGGGTTTCCACATAAAAATCTTAGTGTTATGGTGTTCACATTATCTCTTAATGTGTGTGCATGTTTCCTTTTGTTTATATATTGTGGATGTTAAAGTTTAATATTGTTTTTGACAGTTTTGATTTGAAATTCAAATATTGTGGAACACTGATTCACCCCCCCCCCCCGCCCCTCTTAGTGTTCCTAGTGTCCAATAGAAGAAACCCAAAGAAACAACATTTTGACTGTCACGACGAATGGAGGCTTAAATTTCCACTACCATTTTGTGTTGCCCCCTCTTTTTCATTTTTAGAGATGTATCAATTTTTGGGTTTGAATGAGAAGGCTTCAAACTTCTCTTAGATCCTTAGACTCGATATGTGTATTATATTGTAAATATTTTCAATGAATAAAAAATATAATACTTTATGTTATTCATGTGTTTACTCTCATGGCTTTATTTGCAAAAATAATGTATTTTACAAAATTTTACATATGGTACATAACTGTAAAATTTTAATGCACTTGCACATACTTAAATGGAATAATTTTAGATAAATACCATTTACCAGTATATCCAAAATATTTCCATCCATATCCTCCAGCTCATACGTATTTCTTTCCTTACATGCATGGATTTGGAAAGGACCCCTCCATAGTGAGTCAAACTTAGCATGTTTCCCTTATTTTTTAACACATTCATCATAATTTAGCACAAGACTTCCCTCCCAAAAATATGGATTGGAGGCCCTTTTGTCAAACCATCATTTGACTATCTATTAGCACCTGATCATGGCATCATACGTGTTTTCTCTTTTTTCCCTGAGGTTCAAAATTTTTGCCAATCTCACTTCCATTCAACTATTTTCCACAACTTCCAAGGATTTCAACATTTGCAATGCCAAAATTACTATGAAAATGAGTAAAACCACCTCCTTTCCATACACTAATTCATAAGGGGAGATCTTCAAGATATTCTTTTTTGTAATTATATTGGCCCATAAAGTTGATCATAGATGCTTGTGCCATTCTTTCTGATGTTCCGACCTAATGGACTTTATTAACCTAATCAGATTCTTGTTAGTCAACTTTGCTAACCCATTTCCTTGTGGGTAATAATTGGATGAATTCTTGAGATAGACCCCATTCTTGAGAGTGAAGTATGACATCCCAAAGCCTATGAAGGCTTGTGCGTTATCAGAAATGATGGTTTTAGGTGAATCAAACTTTTCCACTAACTCCTCAAGAAAATTAACAATTTTGTTTTTGTAGCATTTTTCAAGGAAAAAACTTCCATCCATCTTGTAAAATAATTGGTTTCCATCAGTATCCACTTATGGCCTACGCTGGAGATGGGATTGATCATCCTAACAAAATCTAAACCCCATTGTGCAAAAGGTTCCTTAGTCACGATCGGGCTCAATGGCATGGCAAAGTTATTCTGCTTGCTAATGAAATATTGGAATTGATTACACTTCCAAACAAGATGATGGGCCTCAAAGAACATTAAAGGCCAGTAATAGCCTTCCCACATTATCTTTAAAGTAGTGGTCTTGGCGTAGAAGTGTCTGCCCTCAAGACTACTATGGAATTCACCTAAAAACCTTTCTATTGGTGGCTAATCCAAGCAATTGACAAGGATGCCATCATAATTTATTTTAAATAAAACTCATTCAATTAGTACATACCTAGTGCCTTGCATTTGGTAGTAACATCTTTAGTGAGATGGAATGTTGGTCAGGTATTTCCCAATTTGCATAAATTGTGTTCGATCAGCCACCCACAACTTGTCAAACTTGAATTGATTTGTATAGACCTAGTCGGTCTCTTCTTCCACCTAGGAGCTTAATTCTTGCGTGAGGTATTCGCAAAGACCTCTCCCTTAAACTAACTTGGTCAATCGAATATTTGTCATATTATAGGATCTTGGTAATCTAGTTGGCCCTCTTTTCAATTATCTTTCCTTTAGTGATGTATTCCCTAACATAATTGGGATGGGTGATGAGGATGGTGATTTTTTTGGCTAATACCAAGTATAGAAATTTATTTAGGCTTTTAATGATAGAAAAGGCTTACTTTTCAATAAAATTGTACCTAGTTTCATATCCTTTGAGAGTCTTGGAATGGAATGCGATGTGATGTTTTCTGCTTCCCTCTTCATCCTTCTGGGTGAGCACAAAAGCTATGCTATGATAGCTGCTATAGACATAAAGTAGGAAATATTTGCAAAAATTTGGGTTGGATAACACTAGGGTAGTGGAGATGGTTTCCTTTATTTTCTTAAAAGAAAGCTTTCCTTCAGGAGTCAATTTAAACACTAAATTCTTCTTCAACATCAATGTGATTGGACTCTCGATGCTCGTAAAGCCTGAGATGAATTGGATGACAAAGTTATTTTTTCCTAGAAGGGATTGTAGCACCTTTTGGTTAACTGGTAGTAGTAGCTCTATTATAGACTTCACCCTTTTGGGGTCTATGGCTATTCCTTCTTTTAACACTATGAAACCAAGCAGCTTGCCTTCCGGTACTCCTAAGACACATTTCTTGGGATTTAAAGAAATCTTGAACTATTGAAACTTCTAGAAGACCTTTTACAAATGATCAAAATGATCATCTTTTGATTTGAAAAAATATAGTCAGGTCATCCAAATATATCAGGATGTTCTAATTGATCAATCCTTTGAAAGCAATATCCATTACTCATTGAAAAGTGGCACCTACATTGGAGAGTCTGAAGGAAATTTTTGTGTATGTGAACGTTCCCCACTTGGTGGTGAACATTGTTTTATGTCAGTCTTCTTCCTTCACATAGACCTAGTTATACCCTAAAAAACCATCAAGCAACGAGAACATCTCCAATCCAGCTATGGTCTACAAAATTTTCTCCATAGAGGGAAAATGGTAGTGATAACTTAACGAGGCCTTGTTGGAGTCCCTAAAATCCATGCAGAGCCATATGTTTCCATTGTTCTTCCATACTGGAACAAGTTTGGATACCAAGGTGGAATTTTTGATCAAATATATATTCTTGATTTGACTAATTTCATAAGCTCTTGTGTCATCATGATGGATAGGGGTCATTGTTGTCACAATTCCCTAATCATTTAATCTTCAAGGGTGTCTAAAGCTATCTATGACAAGATTTGGATTAGTTTTGGGGGGCCTTGTTGTGGGTTCACCTTATCAGGAGCAGTTTGGAGTTGTTCCTTCCATATTGAAAGTGGCTCTATGGGAAGTGGCTCTACACTATTCTATGTTATTCTTCTAACCCGTTTCTTACTTAACTTGTTCTAAAGCTCTAAACCAGAATTACTTCAAAAGAGAAAATGTGCAAAGATAGGTCATATTCCAAGCTAAATCAGATCATGAGAATGGAGGATTCACTTAATCTAATTTGTAGGAAAATAAGAATCTAACATTTACTCAAATTCAATATCTAACTAATTGTAAGAATTTAAATCCAATTTTAAAAATAAACTACTCCAATCCTCATGTGTCCAATCTAATGAGTAATAATTCTTGCTTTGCTCATATTCCGTTTAGAACATAATCATTTATCAATGTTGAGCTAACTATCTTTATAGATGCAATCTAATTAACTAGAAAGTAAATTGAAAGGACTTTATTTAATTAACACAATAATTGAAATAACATTTCAATGATAGATTTGAGATTTATTCTAACATTAAACTGATCAAACAATTTCAATTTAAAGCAAGAATGAAGATGAGCTATTTAATAAATAGGATCACCTTCCTTTGGAAGAGCGGGACCTGCTCTGCCTTTGGAGGGATCTTAACACAAATATGATCAACTTCTTTTATTCCATCAAATTTTCTCAAAGAGGGATGAAATTGCAATGTTTTAGCAAAGAAATGAGAAATGAAAGAAAAAAACTAATACAATATACTGTCGAACTACCTTTAGACTAGATATAAATATCCTTCTCTTATTTAAAAACAAGGAAAGTGGGAAATTAAAATAACTCTAGTCTATTAAATATATTCTGGAGCATAGGGAAAACAATCACAAAGATCTCATGATCATGTTCAGTTGATGAACAAAACTTCAGAGTTGGAATACATGCTTAGTTGGAACTATTGCTTGGTTGACAGGTAACTCAGTCAAAGATGATGAGTTGTGAAAGGTTAGCCACCAATCTCATTTGAATGGGAAATGGTTAGCACTTCATTTGTTATATAAATACTCTTCCAAACATGTGTTAAATGCACACAATCATGAAGCAATCACACATTAAATACCATTAAATTATGCATTCATAGGAAATAAGAATTTATATAAAAGTATTTATATTCTAAGTCTTCACACATAATTAAGCCCATAAATGAAGCCTATAAAAGGTAATATCATCAGTTTTTAAACCAAACATAAAGTATCAAGTGTTAAATTTAGAAAATATATGAGTTCCTTGCAAGGGCTCATCATCCTCCCCTTCCTGTTCTTAACCATGTCCTCATGGTTATACTAGATTAATTATATCAAGGATGGCGAAGCCATTGTTCTATTGAAGTTTCTCATACTAGGTTTTCAAGACTTCTTCTGGTATTCTTCTAGGTGCATTGATTTTTGGTGTGGGCATAATGACAATGGGGATCCTAAACCTCATCCCCATCCAGAATTCTTGTTTTTGTTGTATCAAATTGATCACATGCCTAACCCTTGTTAAATTCCAACTGATATTGTTTGGGCTAATGGTCTCTCTTCTTTTTAATGGATCTAGGATGGAGTTTTGTTGTTCAATACATGCTTGTTGAGCTAATGGAGGGAGTGTCCCTTCCACATT